>JAOQMS010067134.1:0-23991 GCA_027563885.1 Erythroxylum longipes
AGACTTGTACAATTTCTCCTTCCCTTTAAAAAGATTTATAATTATTTTGTGAGCTTTGTACATACCATCATATATATACCTTAAAGATGACTTCTCATCTGAGTCAACATTCCTCAACAGCCTTATAAGCAGAGTCATAATCTTCACAATGATAAAGCAAGCATCCCTAAATTTATTATCTAGAATAATAGCACAAACTTCTTTTTTTTTCACTCTTTGATAATTTATGACTTGAAAAGTATTTACTTGTCTTTAAATTTTGAAGTTGTTGCTTATGTTCATAAACACTTTTCAAAGTAATAAATGTAGTTGTAAACCTAATAGCAGCGGGACGCACGATCTCAACCCAATCTTCTTGCTTTCTTAACCTAAACAAAAATGTGATATGATTATATACAAAAATTGTGATCTTCGATGTACGTGAGGCAAGACTAAAAACATGCTCCATAATATCAATATCTTTTAAAATAAGATTTATACAATGAGTAGCACATGGAGACCAATAAATATACTCATACTTTGATTGTAATAAGTACCCAGTTGATACATAATTAGCTGCATTATCTGCAACAAAATGCATAAAATTCTTAGGTCCAACCCGCTCAACAATTTCAGAGAATAATTCAGATAAAGCATTAACACTTTTTACCATGTCAGAAGCACTAACAGACTTGATAAAAGTTGTTCCAATATTACAATAAACCAAGAAATTAATCAAGGTTCTTTATCTTTGATCAGTCCACCCATTTGTCATAATAGTGCATCCTATTGATTCCCAACTAAATTTATATGTATCCATAATTAACTGACATTTCTTTTTTAAATCTTGAAGCAAAAACACACGTAACTCATAATAAGATGGTACCTTAAATCCTGGACCTATTATTGTTGTAGCATCAATTGCTTCTTGAAAATATGGTGAATTTAAAGCATTTAAAAGAATGCATGAATGATAGAACCATTTAGCCCATGCTCTTTTACATCGCAAAATAATATCCTTATCAACTATAAAACTTTTTAGACTAGGTTGAGAACCAGGAGTAGTTATTGGAGAAAAATAAGAATCTATGTCAATAGTAGCTTTTCTTTTTCCTTTATCTAATACTTGTGGTGTTTCATCATCTTCAAAAGATATATCATAAGCCTCTTTATTTTCCTTTTTCTTTTTTACTTGTTGCTGCAAATATTTTTCAATCATATCACGCATATCAAGTGATACTTTTTTATATGAGGCAATATTACCCTTAACACCAGTAAGATGTTCTTTCATTCTATAAATTCCTCCCCCTTTAAGTATTCTATCGCAAAACATATAGTTATATTGGATATTCCTATCAGATGCTTGAGAAGAAGAAAAATAATTCCATACTGGATCGGACTTACCACGAGTAGATGATGCGATATCCATTAAATCTTTTTCTAATGATTCTATATTCTCCATTATGATTTAACCTAAAAAGTACAAAAAATAATTAAGTATACTATGGTCAGGACAAAAGTATAAAATTGTTGTTTAGGATACCATTTTAATATACAAAGGAATCCTTGAAAATAGGTCATCAGTTGAAATTCTAGATTTAACTAAATTCATGTATTGTTTAATATATTGTTTAACTCTCAAACAAATCTTAGAAGTATTGACAATTCAATTCTAAATTGAATTAGATCTAAGGTTTAATGAATTTTCAATCTAAACCACATATAGCTTTAGTTACAAAATTTCTCTTTATTTTTCTTTTACATAAAAAAGTAACTACTACTTTAATAATTAATATGTTAGATAATACACAATTCTCACTCCAGTTTTGTAATTCTATTAATTTCAAGATCTTTTTTCTTCTAAGTATCATCTTCTAGGTAATCAAATTCTTTTAATTGAAAACTTATCCCAGCAAGTGAGTTCATCATTTTGCTAGGAAATTATTGAAAAGGCACCTTTAAAGACCAACACAAATTAGTAATCACATATACAGTGAATGAAACCAATTCACATACATTAAAAAAAACTAACAAAATGATGAATGAAATCAAATCACATAAATACATAGAAGACCAAATATACTCACTTTTTAAGCTTTTCTCCAGCAATTACTTGCGCCATTTCAAATAATTGATTGTTATCTTGCTAAAATATTGTAAGTGTAGTTTTCATTTAAAATTGTATATATAACACAATGTTAAAGAAGACTAATTAATTAATAACTATGAATAAAGTAAAGATCTTCTATAGTTGGTACATATCATTATCTCTTAACATATCAAAAACTTAAATAACACAGTTTCACTCCCAAACAAATTCTGTATTTCATTTTCTCCTAACATATCTGAAATTTAAATAACACAGTCTAGAATTTATATTTCACTCCAAAACAAATTATGTATTTCGCTCCAAAGCAAACTCTCATATTCAAGTTGTAGTCACAGTGTTGAGGTGACTTTGTTTGCAACATTTAATCAGCATCTCAGACGGAGAGAGAGATAGTGAGGCACAGTATGAATTGTGAGAAACTTCTGCCCATCTCTGCTTGAAGTATATTATGTCATCACAAAGACAATTATAGTGTTCAGAGAATAATCTCAATCCTTACTCATTCCAAATGGGACAAAAGGTTGTTTCAATTGGGGAGTTAGATCTTCATGGAATTAACCACATGCTACTTCCATAACTCATATGACGCACACTACCTAGAAATACATAAATTACAAGACCAAAGATACAAAAAAGAACTAAAATCAAAGGTAAAACCAAACATAAACAAGAAATTTACCTATGGAAGATGGAGGCGATGAGATCTGCGAAAAGGACGACGAAGAGAAGAGAGTAGCAACGAGCAGAGAGAGTCTCATTTTTTAAGAGTCTGGCGAAGATGATAGATGGCTAGAAATGGAAGATGATGACAAGATCTGGCGAAGATGGCAAAAAGAAAGTTGATTTTACTGCAATGAAATCTGGGAAGAGAGACGATGGTGGAGGCGATGGAGAGTTCGACTTGTGAAACTGAATATGATGTTTCACGTTTATCTATATATTGATTAACCGGTTTGTTGAAAAATCAACCAGTTTTTATACACAAGGGTTATTGATTGGAATCGAATCGGACAACTGGCCGGTTTAGACTATTTTTGATCGGACCGATCGATCTGGTCCGATTTTTAAAACCTTGGTACTATAGCAAAAAAGATCTCTCCATTGTCATCTTGTCATCTCCACGTCACTCTCACACTCACCTCACTCTCTCTTCGTATCTCGTCTCTCATTAGTTGTTACTAGTCCCAATTATAGTCTCTGTCACCTCATTGTCTTTTCAACTTCTTGTCATCGTTCCTAGTCACTGACATCTCTCGCAACTATCCCCATCGTTACTAGTGATCTCTCGCAAGTCTCGACCTATCACCTTGTCGCCCCGTTGGCTTATTATAATCTATCCAATTGTCATTATCATCGTTAATCTCCCGCAACCCATTACAGCCTTAATACCCATCACAAATTGCAACTTGATACAATTTTAAGTTCACAACTTGTAGTAGTCCCAACAATTACGTCGTACCACATGCACCCTGTGACCCATCACACATCCTAGTCTCTACCTTTGATCCTCTATTATTGCCTTTGTGTTGTGTGGTGTCGAAAAATTATAATGTTGTGAGCTTATGAATGTGATAAACCAAGGTTGCATTTTGCAAGAAAAAATCCAAAAGCTAGAATCGTGTGTTAGAAATCCAAAAGTTAGAAATCACCTCCCAAAGACTCCTCCTTTCTTTTACCCCCAAAATGTCACTTTTATATTAAATATTAGGTTTTTGGGTTATGTACGGTCTCTTACACGTTCGTGCATCAGACCATGCATGTATGTAGCACTCCACTCCTACAAGACACATACCCGACATCATAAGTGATATCCGAGTCTGAGCCCCGCGAGGGTGATATGCTAGAGCACTCAGTCAGTCGAATCTTATTACAAAAATCTTCTTCCCCTTTTTATAAATTTCTTTTCTCTTTTTTTTTTACAATGAACGCTTTTGCGAAAAAATCAATAATCAATTCGGGCCTGTTTCGATCATAAACTTTTCCACTTACATATACAATAATTACACAAAAATCAATTTCTTTTACAGCCCTTTCCAAATTGGAAAGTTATTATAAAACTAGATTGATCAATAAATATGATACAAAAATCTCAGAATACATTCTTTCATACAAAAATAATAATATTGAAAATAATTATGCAGATGCTAACTGATACCGACCTGTATCTCTCACTTATATGCAATAGGTATACTCCCGTTTGCCTTATAGGATATTCTTCTGAGCTCTGCAAATATTTGCAAATTTTAGGTGAGTTTTTGCAAACTCAGTGAGTGACCATCCTCGATGGCTCACTCGATCACATAAAACATACAATTCACATATTTTCACATAATTTACATCACTTCATTTAACATATAGGATCATATTCAAAACAGTCAAATTAATCATTTCAATCATTTAAAATACAGATATCACTTATAGTGCAATGCGCATGAGACTCACTTTCATTTATTACTTTGTTATGACCAAGTGCCTAATTATTAGCTGATATCCTTTAGTGGATATCGAGCTATATCAGATAATGTATCATATCCCTTAGTAGATACCGGGTACATTCACAACTAAGCCCAAGGCTATTTTTACTTTCTAAACTTTAAGCTCTTTTTCGGTGGCAACTCCAGTCACAACTGTCTTTATCTTTCATGCATTCATGAAATGGAATGCATCACATTCTCATATTGTCAATCCATCATATGATTTCAGATTTACAATCACTTTCATATTCATCATCGAACCGTGGTCCAACATTCAACATAAATGTTGAGAAACACATTTTCACTTCCATGCAAATGCTCATTCAAAACACATTTATCCTCAAATTATGTACACTTAGTTCATCTCATTCACATACAAGCAACACTTCAATATCTCAACCAAGTGTCACAATCATCGGACCTCCTGTCCGGAAACCAACACAATCGATCACATTCATATAGACATTCAGTAGTTAATCAATACCAAAATTCATACAAAACAAACAATGAAATGAGACCATCTAGGTCTACTCACAGTACGCTCCAGATTAGCAATTGCTTCTAAGATCCGGAAACGTCGGAATGTGTACATGTATCCTGCACATCAAAATTATGCAATACACACATTACACATATACATTAATAACTTTGCATAATTATAAGCATTCATTTATGCACATGTGTGTGTATAGAATATGTGCAATACATATTCATGACAATCCCAGGTATCTTTTCATTATTCTCGTCTCATTATCAGTCTTATGGCAACACTCACCTAAGTAAAATTTGTACTTAAGGTTTATACCTCAAATAAACACTTTGAATCTAATTTCATAACGTAATGAATCATTTCAGATGTTTCTCCAAGCACTGACTTCCGGGTCTACTATTTTTGATCATTTAGACAATGAAGACAATTTATTTTAAGAATTTTCCTTCTATCTCATAAGTTTCTAATGATACCAAAATCCTTCAATTTGGTTCAGTAGTGTAAAAGTTATACTCCAAATATTTTCGGACTACTTTTATTCTGAGACAGTGCCCTATACTCAACTTCCACCCAGAATTTGAAATAATTACAATCCGATTTAAAATTTTATTTCTTCAAATGATTTGTATCCCTATGTATCTAGTTTACTCCAAATCAAAAATCACCCCAATTGGATAACTACAGATCAAGATATTATCAAAATACCGAAGTATATTTTGTGCTGGAAAGTTCGCTACGGCGACCCAAAGAGGGAAAAGCTCGCATGAAATCTTTCAAGTTGGCAGCGGCGAACCCCTGACTTGGCCGCGGCAAACTTCATCCTTCAAGTTGGCCGCGGCGAAGTTGGCTGCGGCAAACTCTGACAGAATCATACGCAGAACATGTTTCATTTTCTAGATTTTCAAACTTCTAACATTTACATCTAACTCATCTTATTCCTAGATTATCTCTTCCATTTCATTCCCTCATCATACCCTACCCAATTCAACTTAATAAATCACTCACAAACAAATCATATTTTTCATCACCCACGACATATACATAAACATTGCATAACCAAGTCATCAAATCTCAATTTACTCCTCATTCTAGCATAATTTAACCATACTCATGACATTTAAAGCATAACTTACTTGGTGTAGCTCCAAACTCTTCAAAACCTCACTCAACCCTAACTCCCAAGCATCCCATGTTCTCCATCTTCTAAAGGAAGTAAAGGATGAGTTTTTTTCATGGCAATGAGGAAAAATATGGCAATTATGCTATAAGCAAATAAAAGAAAGTATAATCTTCAAAGTTGAAGTGGTGGAGATTGAAGAAAACAAAGAAAATGAGGGTGGAGAGAAGAGAGCCATGAAGAGGAAGATGAGGAGCCAAAAAATACAACAATTGGACTTTTAATGAGAATCAACATTTTTAAAGGGTTTAAAAAAAACTTAGTGGAGCTAAGGCATTGTTTGGCACGTCTAATGCTTATAAACTAAAATCCAATTTCTATTCTAATTTCCTCCCAATTTTCAATGACACTTGTCAATAAATCCCATAGTCATTTATAAAAATTTCCATTGCCATTTGACAGTAAATTCTACAACCATTTATCATTTGTTTTGCCACTTGGCATTTTTCCTAGTCCTAAAAATTACCCCAAATTTTTAGAAAATTTCCCAAAATTCTCCAATAATTCTAAATCACTAAATACACTATCCAAATCAAATTTCAACTTATAAAAACCACAATTATCAATATAATCACATTTACAAATCAATTATACCCGAAATTTGTCAATGAATGCATGTATAAATATTTTCATATGTAAGAAATTCAATATTCACGTGTATGTGCATATCATAGAATGCATGAAATGCATTTCCTATTCTCTTAATTTTATTTCCCATTTACAGTATTCCTGACTCTAACTCTTAATATGGGAATGGGATGTTACAGAACCTATTCCAACCTATGTTCGCAGCTAATCACTCAATATTCTACCTCACACCTATAGTTTCTAATAATACAAAATCAAAGTATCGAGGAGTGATTAACTCCCTATCTCTAAAGTCTCGAAAATGCATACCTTCTTCCTCCGAATAAATGGGGAATGAGGCACAAAAGTTGCCGCCAAATTAGGTTTACCTTCACTAAAGACTTAAAGGTGCAATTCGTCAGTTAGTTTTTGAGCGCCATCTTCTTTGAAGCCATTAGAAGATTAAAACCTGAAAAAGTAAGGGAGAGAGGGATGAGCTCGTTTTTTAGACATAGAGAGAAAAAATCTTACCTAAATCTTTGTATTTTTGAATGATTAATGCATGATGATAAGAGTAAAGGATTGAAAGATTTATTAAAAGTGATGAAGAAAATACAAAAAATCTAGTTTAAGATGAAGGATTTTAGAGAATGAGAGAGTGAGTTTCATAGGGCTAGAGAGAGAGGGTATGAAAATTTGAAGAATGAATGAAATAAGAACAGGGGAAGGAAATTTAAAAATTTCCTCAGATTGGGCTTCCCACAATCGTCGGAATACCCCTCATTCCCATAATCATGGGTTTTCTCTCCAGAAAGTTTCTAGAGAGATTTCCTATAGTTATCGGAATCACCTCCTAGAGAAACTTTCTGGAGAGTTTTCTCACAATTATGGGAAACTTACCAATTCCCATGATCGTGGGTTGGTGCACTGTCCCCACTTCTAAACCTTCTTCCAAGCCTAGCATGCATTCTCAATGATCTCAAAACCTACAAACACATTAAAATAATATTACCAACAAGAAATTCGAAGAGAAAACAAGTTAAATTTAAAAAAATCCAAATTAATACCAAGAAACTGAAATCAAACATAGTAATAACTACATAAATCAAACAAATAAGTTAACATGAACAATCGAAAGAAATATAAACATACTAACTTAAGGTCATTAGCTTGAGCATTCCTTATACATTCATAAAATAGTGAAAGAAAGGAAACAGATAAATTCCCTTTTTTGTGGTTATGTCCCTCCATAATATGGCTTGCAACAATGCCCATTGACCTTGAATGTTTCTTCTTTGTCATTTTTTAGTTCCAAATCCCCATAGGGAAACACTTGAAGAATCCTGAAGGGTTCACTCCATCTTGACTTGAGCTTTCAAGGAAATAGCTGAAGTCTTGAATTGAAAAAAAGTACCAAGTCTCCACTTTTAAATTCCTTTTTCTTGATATGGCCATCTTGCCACTTCTTAGCCCTTTCTTTCTATAGCTTGGCATTTTCATAAGCATCATATCTTAATTCTTCCAACTCATCAAAGTGTAATAATCTCTTTTGTCCTGCTAGCTTCCAGTCCATGTTCAATTTCCTGACTGCCCAGTAGGCTTTTTGCTCTAACTCCAATGGTAAATGGAAAGCCTTGCCATACACAAGTCGGTATGGTGTCGTGCCTATAGGAGTTTTGAAACCTATCCTATAAGGCCACAAGGCATCATCTAGCTTCAAAGCCCAATCTTTCCTTGAAGTGCTCAGTGTTTGAGGGTGGTACGGTGTAGCCACTCTTTGATGAACATTATATCTTCTCATAAGGGTCTCAAATGGTTTATTACAAAAATGACTCCCCCATCACTTATAATCACTCTAGGCAGCCCAAATCTAACAAAAAGTTTCTTTATAAACTTTTGAACCACCTTTCAATCATTAGTTAGATTGGTGACTACCTCAACCCATCTGGAAATATAATCAACCCCAGCTAATATGTAGGTGTTACCTGCAGAGGATGGGAATGGTCTTATGAAATACAGGCCCCGCACATCAAATATCTCCACTTCCATTATGTTTGAAAGTGGCATCTCATCCCTCTTTGATAAGTTGCCCATTCTTTAACATCTATCTCACTTAAGCACAAAATCTTGAGCATCTTTAAATAGGGTCAGCCAATAAAATCCATGCTTCAAGATTTGTGTAGCAGTCTTGGTAGCTCTATAATGCCCTGCATAAAGTGATCTATGACATTGAGTTAAAATTTCAGGCATTTCATCTTCAAGGACACACCTACGAATCAAACTATCAGCACAGATCTTATAAAGTACGGGTTCATACCAATATTGTATAATGAGAGCATTGAAATAGAAAATGCTTCCTTTATTGATATAAAAATCATATGGAAGAATACCATATAAATGGTAGTTTGCAATATCTACAAACCAAGGAAGGAAAGGATTATTTATCATCATTAAAGCCTCGTTAGGAAAGCTTTCCTCAATTTCCTCTTCCTTTTCATGATTTTCTCCTTTAAGTCTCAATAATTGATACGCTACAACATTTTCTGCTCCCTTCGTGTCTTTAATCTCAACGTTGAACTCTTGGAGCAGAAGTACCCACTGGATAAACCTAGCTTTGGCATCCTTCTTGGCAAAGAGGTAATGTAGTGCTGCATGGTTTGTAAAATCAATAACTTATGAGCCTAAAAGATAAGAACGAAATTTCTCACAATCAAATACCACACAAGCAATTCTTTCTCAATTATGGTGTAATTCAGTTGTGCTCCCGTCAAATTCTTGCTTACTTAGTATATAGCATACAGCCTCTTCTCCTTCTGCTAGCCAAGAAAATGACATCAATCCAAACGAAAATGATAGCAAACTAAACAAAAGACATAAAACCAAATAAAATACATGAAACCAAATAAAAGAAATCAAACAAAACAAAACACATAAACACAATTTAAAAGTATAGGGTAAGAAAAGCTTATGGGGATTGCGGTGGCGACGGTGTTAGCAAAGGAGCTTCAAAATTATTCCTATGAAAGAATTTGAGGAATTTCTTCTTCAAGTAGCACTGCTCTTTGTGGACTTGCCACATTTGGGTGCCGAACTCGTTGATTTGCAATGTCATTTGTTGTCGATTGGAGGCCATCTAGTCAAAGATTTGTTGAAATTTGTTGACCTTTATTGGTGCACTCGATTCTTCCTCCACTGCTTCTTCTTCTAGCTATGGGACTGCTTGGGATGTGGAGGGTCAGGAAGTAGCTATATCTTTTCCCCTCCTATTCTTCACTACAATACGTGTCTGAGGTTTCCGGAGTTCCATAGAAATCTCAGAAGGCCTCAAATAAGATATGTCAAACATATTGTGTTAAGTTGAACGCACATTTTCCACATCAAGGTTGTAAAACAAAGCCAAAGCAGTTACAATATGAAACATGCCAAAATAAGAGCTCTTTTTATTCATAACACTCACTATTGATCGAAAAATCCTAAAAGGCATATTGATTTTTATTTTTTAATCCATGCACCACAGGAAAAAGAGTTCTTTGGCTGAGCCTTTATTACTTTCAATTTTATTAAACACCGTTAAGCACATAAATTTATGCAAAAGTAAATGCTCGGCACTACGGATTAAAATGTTCGGTGCATTTTGAGAATCAAAATTTTCTTCACCCACTAGATTTTTCTAGCAATCATCTAGATAAAAATCATCGTGATCATCTAAAATTGTAGTGTTTGACAAACCGAAAAGTGCACCAATGACATTATAATCGAATTTATAAACATTGCCCACAAACTTAAACCAGAAAACATCCATTTTAGGGTTATAGCGGAATATAGTGAAAAACTCTAAAGTCATAATAGGGTAAATAGGCACGTCACAACAAATGAACCTATTCCAACCTATGTTCGTAGCTAGTCGCTCAATTTTTTGCCTCACTCTTATGGTTTCTAAGAATTAAAAGTCAAAGTATCGAGGAGTGATCAATTCCCTATCTCTAAGGTCTCGAAAATGCGTACCTTCTTCCTCTGAATAAATGGAGAATGAGGCAGAAAAAGCTGCCACTAAATAGGGCTAACCTTTACTGGAGACTTGAAGGCACAATTCATTGGTCAGTTTCTGAGCTAACATTTTCTTTGGAGCCACTGGAAGATGAAAACCTGTAAAAATAGGAAATAGAGGGATGAATTCATTTTTTAGAGAGAGAGAAAAATCTTACCCAAATCCTTATATTTTTGAATGATTAATGCATGAAAAGAGTAAAGGATTGTAAGATTAATAAAAAGAGATGAAGAAAATACCAAGAATCTAGAGGAAGATGAGGGATTTTAGAGAGTGGCAGAAGAGTTTTCGTAGGTTAGAGAGAGAAGGTGTCAAAATTTTAAGAGTGAATGAAAGGAGAAGAGGGGGAGGGAAATTTAAAACTTCCCTTAGATGTCGTGGGAATACCAATCATTCCTACGATCGTGGGAAATCTCTTTAGGGAAATTTCAAATGTCCTCGGATGTCGTGGGAATACCCATCATTCCTATGATCGTGGGATTTCTCTCTAGAAACTTTATGGAGAGATTTCCCACAGTTGTGGGAAGCACTGCAATTCCCACGATCGTGGGATGGGGTAATTCTTCCACTTCTAAACCTTCTTCCAAACCTAGCATGCATTCTCAATGATCTCATAACCTACAAATACATCAACTTAATATTACCAATAAGAAATTAGAAGAGAAAACAAGTTGAGATTCAAACAAAATCAAAACAAACATTAGTCAAACTCAATTCAAACCTCATCATAACTGAATAAAAGAAACAAACAAATAGGCAAAAACAATCAAAAGAAAAATAAAAATGCTAAGTTAAGGTCATTAGCTTGACCATCCCTCATACATTCATAAAAGAGTGGAAGAAAGGAAAGAGATAACTTCCCTTTCTTGTGGATATGTCCCTCCATAATATGGCTTGCAATAATGCCCATTGACATTGATTATTTCTCCCTTGTCATTTTCCAGCCCCAAAGCTCCATGGGGAAACACTTGAAGAAATTTTAAAGGGTCTACTCCATCTTGACTTGAGCTTTCTGAGAAATAGATGAAGTCTTAAATTGAACAAAATACCAAGTCTCCACTCTTAAATTCCTTCTTCTTGATGTGGCCATTATGTCCTCTCTTAGCCCTTTCTTTGTATAGCTTGGCATTTTCATAAACATCATATCTTAGTTCTCTCAACTCATTAAGGTGTAACAATCTCTTTTCTCCTATTAACTTCCAATATATGTTCAATTTTCTGATTGGCCACTAGGCTCTATGCTCTAACTCTAATGGTAAGTGGCAAGACTTACCATATAAAAGTCAGTATGGTGTTGTGCCTATGGGAGTTTTAAAAGTTGCTTTATAAGCCCACAACGTGTCATCCAGCTTCAAAGCCCATTCTTTCCTTGAAATGCTCACTGTCTTTTCCGAAATCTTTTTCAACTCTTTATTTACTACCTCCACTTGGCCACTAGTTTGGGGGTGGTAAGTGGTTGCCACTCTATGATTAACATTATATCTCTTCAAAAGGTTCTCAACTGATTTGTTGTAAAAATGACTTCCCCCATCACTTATAATCACTCTAGGTACCCCAAATCTAGTAAAAATCTTTTTAATAAAATTTTGAGCTACCTTTCCATCATTATTGGAGTGGCGACTACCTTAACCCATCTGGAAACATAATCAACCCAACTAGTATGTAGGTGTTACCTGCGGAGGATGGGAATGGTCCCATGAAATCAAGGCCCCACACATCAAATATCTCCAAGTCCATTATGTTTGAAAGTGGGATTTCATCTCTCTTTGATATGTTGCCAACTTTTTGACATCTATCATAGTTTAGCACAACATCTCGAGCATCCTTAAACAAAGTCAGCCAATAAAATCCACACTCCAAGATTCGCGCAGTAGTCTTGTTAGGTCCACAATGCCCTTCATATAGCAAGCTATAACATTGAATTAAAATTTCGGGCATTTCATATTCAAGGACAAACCTGCGAATCATACTGTCAGCACAGATCTTATAAAGTACATGTTCATCCTAAATATAATGAGAGCATTGAAATAGGAAATACTTCATTTGTTGATATGAAAAATCAGATGGAAGAATACCACCTGAAAGGTAGTTTGCAATATCATTAAACCAAGGAAGGAAAGGATTGTCTACCATTATTAAGGTCTCGTCAGGAAAGCTTTATTTAATTTCCTCTCCCTCTTCATGATGTTCTCCCTTAAGTCTCAATACATAGTTTGCTAGACATTTTTTGCTCCCTAATTGTCTTTAACCTCAATGTTTAACTCTTAGAGCAGGAGTACCCACTGGATGAGCCTAGCCTTGGCATCCTTCTTCGCAAAGAGGTAACGTAATGCTACATGGTTTGTAAAAACAATAACTTGTGAGCCTAAAGATATGAACAAAATTTTTCACAAGAAAATACCACCACAAACAATTCCATCTCATTAGTTGTGTAATTCAATTGTGCTACTGTCAATTTCTTGCTTGCGTCACAAATAGCATGCAACCTCTTCTCCTTCGACTGGCCAAGTACACATCTAATAGCATGGTCACTTGCATCACACATAATCTCAAAAGGAAGAGACCAATCCATTGGCGTCACAATTGGTGTTGTTGTTAGTGCCTTCTTCATCTTGTTAAAAAAATCTAAACAATCATCATAAAAAATGAAAGGCACATCTTTGACTAATAAATGAGTCAAAGTTCTTGTAATAAGGGAAAATACTTAATAAACTATTTCTAGAACCCTACATGACCCAAGAAAGGTCAGATACCCTTTATGTTGGTAGGAGTGGTAACTTTTCAACCACTTCTGTCTTAGTGCGATCCACTTCAATCCCCTTGCATGAAATCTTGTGGCCTAATACAATTCTTTCTTAGACCATGAAATGACACTTCTCCTTGTTTAAAACTAGATGAGACTCCTCACATATTTGAAGCACTCTATCTAAATTAAGCAAACAATCATCAAAAGAACCATCAAAGACAGAGAAGTCATCTATAAATACCTCCATAAAGTTTTCATTCATGTCTTAAAATATGGCCACCATTCACACTTTGGAATGTAGAAGGTGCATTGCATAAACCAAAAGGCATCCTCTGATAAGCAAAAGTTCCATACATACATATGAAAGTGGCCTTCTTTTGATCTTCTGGGTATATAAATATTTGATTATACCGTGAATATCTGTAAGGAAAGCAATAAAAAGAATAACTAGGCACTCTTTCAATCATTTGGTCCACAAAATGTAAACGGAAATGATCCTTCTTAGTGGCCAAATTTAACTTCCTATAGTCAATACATACTCGCCAACCTCTAGCAGTCCTTATGGAAATCTTTTCACCTTCTCATTCTCTATCACAATCATGCTACCCTTCTTTGGCACACACTGTACTGGACTTACCCACTCACTATCTGAAATGGGGTAGATAATCCCCTCATCCAAAAGTTTCACCACCTCCTTCTTCACAACCTCTTACATATTTGGACTTAAGCTTCTCTGTCATTCTCTCATAATTCTACATCCTTTTTCTAGGTTAATCCTATGCATCACTACATTTGTGATAATCCCCCTAATATCAGAAATTTGCCACCCTACAACTCTCATCCTCTTCCTACTAGTCTCCACCACTTTCTCTTCTTGCTCATAATATAATTCATTGGAGATAATGATGAGTAAAGTATGGTTTTTCCCTAAAAAGGTGTATCGTAAATGAGAAGGTAAGGGTTTAAGCTCTAAAGTGGGAGGTTTAATAATAAAAGGTGGTGTAGGTGTATCAATTCTCTCCAATTTCTCTAACTCCACTTCCTCCTCTTCTTTCACACTCTCATCCCTATGCACTTCCTTCACTTCATCGACGTCCTTTTTAATCTCCTTTGCAACATTCACCCACAACATCAATTTGCATACAAACTTTACTATCCACTGGTTTCTTCAAATATTTTGTCATATTAAACTCAACCTATTCACCACCAATTCTTAACACAAGTTTCCCTTCATGCACATCAACTAATGTCATACCATTCATAATTGGCCTACCTAAAATCAATGTACAATTCTTATCAGCTTCAAAATCTAACACAACAAAATCAACAGGAATTATAAATTTGTCTGCTTTTAGCAATATGCCTTCCACAACTCCAAATGAACTGTTAATGGATTGATCCGTAAGTTAAATTAGCATGGATGTTGGCTTGACCTCTCCTAGTCCCAGTTTCCTGAAAATAGACAAAGGCATCAAATTAATACTTGCACTCAAATCATGTAAAGATTTAGAAAATTCAAAATCACCAACAACAAATGGAATAGTGAAACTTCCTAGATCTTGTAGTTTTGAAGGCATTTAGCTTGATATGATGGAACTACAATTTTCTGTCAACATTACCATTTGATTGTCTTCCCAAGTGCGTTTGTGTGTGGGTATATCCTTTAAAAACTTCTCATACTTGGGCATGCACTCCAAAGCTTCCATCAATGACAAATTAATATGTAGCTTCTTAAGTTTCTCCAAAAACTTAAAAAACTGAATATCCACCTGATGTTGTTTCACCTCTATGGATATGGAATTTTGGGCTTGTACGATGGTGATGGTACATAAGGCCTTACTTCTTTCTTTTCTTCTTCTATATCCTTACCTTTCTCTTTTTCTTGACTGTCCCTTTTCACACTCGGATCTTCCATCTGCTTGCCACTTCGAAGTGTATTAGCTTTGAGTTGCTCTCTTAGAATGAACTCAGTATTGCTCGGTGAGCTACCTGTAATTCTAGAAAATAAAGAATTAGTGAGTTGACCTACCTGAACCTCCAATTTTGTGGATCGATGAGGCATAGTTCTTCATAATCTGATTGAACTTTGCCTTCATCCTCTTTTGACTCTGCTAGCAAACATTCTTTTCTGATTCTCTTTTTGAGCTACCAGTTTGGAACCAAAAATATTCATAAACTTGTCTATTTTGTTTTCCATCAATCCAATTTGACCTTGTTGAAATCCCAAAGGTCCTTGCAGTCTCGCTTGGCTACCTGTATTGTTATTACTCTAAGAAAACTTTGGGTGGTTTTTCCACCCTGGATTATAGGTATTTGAATAAGGATTATTACCTTTTTGCAGCTGGACTAGGTAATTTACCTGTTCTGTACCAACTCCCAATAGAAAATACTCAGCTGAGCCATGGCTGTTCTACCCGCATAGCTCACATCGTACTTGAATTGCCTTAGCTATAGAGGAAGATGCTCTTTGCATGTTGTCAAACTGCTTCGTAAAAGCCATGATCTGAGCCTGCAAAGCAGTAACAAAGTTACTTCTGCCCCTATCTGCTCCTCTCATTAGACCACATACAACTGTTGCTCGCCAACTACTCCAAAAGATTATGTGTTACTTCTATAGTCTTCCTCATTAATGAACCTGCAGCGGCTCTATCTATGGTTCCTCTCGTGTTCAAATTCACGCTATTGTAAAACGTCTACAGTAGGAACTCCCTCGAAAGGTTGTGGTGGGGACATCTTCTCTATGGTTTTGTAAATCTCTTCCAAGCTTCATAGAGAGACTCCCCATCATTCTGCCAAAAATTTGTGATTTCCTTGATGATTCTCGTCGTCTTGGTCTACGAAAAGTACTTCACGAGGAATGCTTGGGCTAGTTGCTCCCAAATAGTAATTTGTCCTGAATTCAGCGAGTTGTACCATGCCTTTGCCTAATCTTTCAATGTGAAAGAAAATAATCTCAGCTTAACTGCATCATCGGACATTCTGTTGAATATAAAAGTGTTGCAAATATCCAAAAAATTCGTGACTTGGGTATTCAGATCCTTGTTAGATAGCCCATAGAATTGCACACTGTTCTGTAATATGTTGAAGAGTGGAAGCTTTATCTCTAAATTGTTGATTTGAACCACCGACCCTGTCACTCCTTGAGGACTAAATCCTAGCCTCATAAAGTCCATCAGTGTCCTCCATCAGTGTCCTCTCAACTCCTCCTTTCTCTCCTTCTTCAGCCATATCTCTCTGTGTAAAGTTTTGACACTTTCCTCTTCTTAACTCTCTTTTGTGTCTTTTGATATCAGGAAACTCATCTTCACTAACTTCTGTCGCTCTTTGCGTTCTCCTTGTGTTCATACACCTGAAATTACACAAGGAAAAGTATAAAAAGCTCTTAAATCAAAGTAATCTAAACTAAACAAGATGCTAAACAATCAATGCACAGCAACGGCGCCAAAAACTTGTTGAGTAAATTATGCAAAACAATCTACTCATTTTACGCTCAAAAATTGCAAGTATACGGGTTATGACTTGTAGTTAGAAAGTGGATACACCACTTAATTCAGATCAAAATTTTTTTAAGAAACGAAATTGTTTAATGAAAATAATCTGGAAAATTAAATTAAAATTGAAAGACTAACGTTGAACAATAGACAATACCAAAATGCAAAAAATTGGAATTCAAGGTTTTAATAACTAGAGATCACTTTATCCCTATCTTGTCTCCCTACTATTTTATTAATTGAATTGTGACTCACCTAAGATGTCCAATTATATTAACTACCCTCTCTTAAGGTGTAATTAATTGTCCCTAATCAAATTAAATGAAGTCAATTAAGCGATCTCTCAACCTATCCTCACTCCACCAATTCAACTAGTTATTAAGCTATCTTATAGGTGATCAATTAAATTAGCCAAGATCTCTCTTCTAACTAATCAATTAATGTGATGATCGTAAGTTTATAGGCTAACAACTCTCTTTGTACAATCCTACACAAATAACCCAATTCAATCTCTCAATTTATTGTAAATTATAAGAATATAATTAACAATCATCAAAGATAACTTTCATTTAATTCAATAAAATAAGAGTTTAACAAAATAGTTCAAAAGTAATCCCTAAAACTAAATTAGCCACTCATGGTCTCCATAACATCGTCAACATTCAAATATTCCATCTTACAAAGACTATAAGAGATAAAAATAATAGAAAATTTAATAAGAAAACTCCTCTTCTTTGCCAAAATTTGGAATTTTTGAAGTTGATGTGCTATTTTCCCAATTGTTGTTGATAATCCTTGAATCTCTACCATCCTCAAGACTCAAAACTTGTATTTTTCACTCAAGGAGGCTTATTTTTACAGAGGAGTCATGCCTCCTTTCATCCATAGAGGTTTAATGTGTTTTATAGTCCAGAAACCCTAAAGTTTAATTGAACCCTGCATAATCTCTTGGATAATATATCCAAAGATCATGGGAATTGGCATGATTTTGACGATCCTGGGATCTTGCAACAGGAAGATCCCTCTTATCTTCTCCTCTTTGGTTTCTAGCTCAATCTCCAAGTTGTTCAATTTTCACTCCTATATAAAAATGATCAATTCTTACTATAAATTAACATCAAACATAAAAGAACAACAATGAAGATCAAACTAAACAAAAACAAACAAAATGAATCCTAAAATACAACAATAATTAACTATTGTGCAAGAAACACCTACCAAATACTTAGAAAAACATAGACTAATGCACAAATATAAACTTCCCTACACTTAAATCTTTGCTTGTCCTCAAGCAAAAATAAATACAACCAATCAATTCTATCACTTCATTTTCGTAAAGATCAAAACATACAATCCCTTAAAGTTTAGCCAACTTAAATATCAAGTTAATGCACATATCATGACAACTTTTTCATTAATGTACATAAGCAAACTCAACAATTAGCACCATCACTCAAAGATAAGTATAGATGCAAAATGAATCTTCCTCACAGATTCACTCATTTCTCTCAAGTGTTTGATGGTTAGTGCTTCACTCAAACTTCCTGTAGGGAACTACACTATTATAGGCTTGCTAATACACCAATTCTCCTCTACAAAGATTGTGTGCATAAATAAATCAAAAGGGTTTGTTTAGGGTTGTAACGTGGTAAGAGTTAAGGTGGGTAAAGAGGATAAGTTAACACAAGCATTAGTAAAGTAAAAAATTGGTGAAAAGGGATAACAAAACATAACTCCCAGATATACAAATGTAACTATGCTAATACTTTGCACTTATTAATGCTACTCAAGTGTTCTTCCTTTTTCTTTTCTTTTTCTTTGTATTTTTTTCATTTTTCTTTCTTTTTCTTAATACATGACTAAAATAGTAACTAAATACCATGTGATTCACAAGAACTTATTGATCCAACAGGGATTGATGCCCAAACACCACTTAATTTAGATCAAACTTTGTTTAAAAAGCGAAATTGTTTAATGGAAATAATATGGAAAATTAAATTAAAACTGAAAGACTAACAATGAATAATAGACAATACCAAAATGTAGAAAATTGGAATTCAAAGGTTTTAATGACTAGAGATCACTTTCTCCCTATCTTGTCTCCCTCCTATTTTATTAATTGAATTATGTATCACTTAAGATGTTAAATTGTATTGACTACCCTCTCTCAAGGTGTGATTAATTATCCCTAATTAAAATAAATGAATTCAATTAAGCAATCTCTCAACCTACCTAATCACTCCACCAATTTAACTAGTTATTAAGCTATCCTATAGGTGATTAATTAAATTAGCTGATATCTCTCTTCTAATTAATCAATTAACATGATGATTGTAAGTCTATAGGTTGCCAACTCTTGTTGTACAATCCTACACAAATAACCCAACTCAATCTCTCAATTTATTGTAAGGTATAAGAATATAATCAACAATCATCAAAGACGACTTTCATTCAATTCAATAAAATAGGGTTTAACAAAATAGTTCAAAAGAAATCCCTAAAAACAATTCAACCACTCATGGTCTCCATAACATCATCAACACTCAAATATTCCATGTTACAAAGATTAGAAGAGATAAAAATAACAAAAAATTTAATAAGAAAACTCCTTCCCTTCTTTGCCAAAATCTAGAATTTTTGACGTTGATGTGCTATTTTCCCTGTTGTTGTTGATAATCCTTGAATCTCCACCTTCCTCAAGACTCAAAACTTGTATTTTTCACTCAAGGAGGCTCTTTTCTACAGAGGTGTCATGTCTCCTTTCTTCCATAGCAGTTTAATATGTTTTATAGTCCAGAAACCCTAAAGTTAAATTGAACCCCACATAGTCTCTCGGATAAAATATCCTACAATCATAGGAATCGGCATGATTCCTACGATTGTGGGATCTTGCAACAGAAAGATTCCTCTTATCTTCTCCTCTTTGGTTTCTAGCTCAATCTTCAAGTTGTTCAATTTTCACTCCTATATAAAAATGATCAATTCTTACTATAAATTAACATCAAACATAAAAGAACAACAATGAAGATCAAACTAAACGAAAACAAACAAAATGAACCCTAAAATATAACAATAATCAACTATTATGCAAGAAACACATGCCAAATACTTATAAAAACATAGATTAATGCACAATATTAAGTAAACAACTAACAGCATGGTCACTTACATCACACATAATCTCAAAAGGAAAAGACCAATCCGGCAACATAAAAATAGGTGCAGTCTTAAGTGCCTTCTTCAACTAATAAAAAGAATCTAAGCGGTCATCATTAAAAACAAAAGGCACATCTTTTACTAATAAATGAGTCAGTGTCTAGCAATAAGGGGAAAATCCTTAATAAACATTTGTAGAACCCTGCATGACCTAGGGACACTTGGATACCCTTTATGTTGGTATGAGATGGTAACTTTTCAATTACTTCGATTTTAGCACGATCCACTTCAATCCCCTTGTATGAAATCATGTGGCCTGACACAATTCTCTCTTGGACCACGAAATGAAATTTCTCCCAATTTAAAACTAGATGAGAACCTTACATATTTGAAGCACTTTGTCTAAATTAAGCAAACAATGATCAAAAGAATCTCCAAAGACAGAGAAGTCATACATAAATACCTCCATAAAGTTTTCATTCATGTCTACAAATATGGTCATCATACACCGTTGGAATGTAGCAAGTGCATTGCATAAACCAAAAGGCATCTTCCAATAAGCAAAAATCCTATAAGGACATATGAAAGTGGCCTTCTCTTGATCTTCTGGGCATATAAATATTTGTTTGTACCCTGAATATCCATCAAGAAAGCAATAAAAAGAATGACCAGACACTTTCTTAATTATTTGGTCCATAAAAGGTAAAGGGAAATGATCTTTCTTGGTGGCTAAATTTAGCTTCCTATAGTCAATACACACTCACCAACTTGCGACAATCGTCGTGGAAATCTTTTCACCTTTTTCATTCTCTATCATCGTCAAGCCACCCTTCTTTGGCACACACTGTACTGAACTCACTCACTCATTATCTGAAATGGGGTAAATAATCCCCGTATCCAAAAGTTCCACCACCTCCTTCTTCACAACCTCTTGCATATTTAGATTTAACCTTCTCTTTCTTTCTCTCACAATTATACATCCTTCTTCTCAATTAAGCCTATGCATCACTAAATTGGGGCTAATCCCCCTAATATCATAAATTTGCCGCCCCACAGCCCTCATCCTCTTCTTAATGGTCTCCACCACTTTCTCTTCTTGCTCGCAATCTAATTCATTGGAGATAATGATGAGTAAAGTATGGCTCTTCCCTAAAATGGTGTATCTCAAATGGTAAGGTAATGGTTTAAGCTCTAAAGTGGGAGGTTTAACAGTAGAAGGTGGTGTAGTTGTATTAGTTTTCTCCAATTTCTCTAAATCAACTTTCTTACTTAAATCCTCTTCCTTCACACTTCTTAAATTTTATCAACTTCCTCTTCAACCTCCTTCATACATTCATCCACAACATCAATTATCATACAAACATTACCATCCATTGGTTTCTTCAAGAACTTTGACATATTAAATTCAACATCTTCATCACCAATTCTCAACAGAAGTTTGCCTTCATGCACATTAACTAATTCCCTACTAGTATTCATAAAGTGCCTACCAAAAATCAATGGACAATTCTTATCAGCTTCAAAATCCAACACAACAAAGTCAACAGGAGTTATAAATTTGTCCACTTTTACAAATACGTCTTCCACAACTCCAAATGGCCTTTTTATGGATTGATCCGCAAGTTGAATTAGCATGGATGTTGGCTTGACCTCTCTTAGTCTCAGTTTCCTGAAAATAGACAAAGGCATCAAATTAATACTTACACCTAAATCACATAAACATTTACAAAATTCAAAATTCAAAATCACCAACAACGCATAGAATAGTGAAACTCTCTGGATCTTGTAATTTTGAAGGCATTTGGCTTCATATGATGGAATTATAATTTTCTATCAACGTTACTATCTGATTGTCTTCCAAAGTGCATTTGTGTGTGAGTATATCCTTTAAAAACTTCACATACTTAGGCATGCACTCCAATGCTTCCACCAATGAAAAATTCATTTGTAGCTTCTTCAGTTTCTCCAGAAACTTGGAAAACTGACTGTCCACCTAACGTTGTTTCACCTTCTATGGATACGAAAGTTTGGGCTTGTAGGGTGGTGGTAGTCCATAAGGCCTTACTTCTTCCTTTTCTTCTTCTATCTCCTTGCATTTCTCTTTTTCTTGGTAATCCTTTTTCACACTTGGTTCTTCCATCTTCTTGCCACTTCGAAGTGTAATAGCCTTAAGTTGCTCCTTTGGAATGGCCTTAGTATTACTTAGTAGGCTACCAGCACTTACAGAAAATAAAGCATTAGCAAGTTAACCTACCTGAACCTCCAAGTTATGGATCAATGAGGCATGGTTCTTCACAATCTGATCAAACTTCGCCTCCATCCTCTTTTGGCTATCCTTTTGGCTAGCAAACATTCTCTTCTGGTTCTCTTCTTGAGCTACTAGTTTGGAACCAAAAATCTCCATAAACTTGTCCATTTTGTTTTTCATTGATCCAATTCGATCTTGCTAAAATCCAGACAGTCCTTGCGATCTCGGTTGGCCACCTGAATTGTTAGTGCTTCAAGAAAAATTTAGATGGTTTTTCCATCCCGGATTATAAGTATTTAAGTATGGGTTATTACCTCTATGGCTGGCCCACGTAATTTACTTGTTCTGTACCACCGAATCCAAAAAAAAACACTCAGTTAAACCTTGGTTGTTCTGTCTACACAGCTCATATTGTACTTGCATCGCCTTAGCTATAGATGATGATGCTCCTTGCATGTTGTTAAACTACTTCTTAAAGGCTGTAATATGTGCCTGCAAAGCAGTAACAAAGTCAATAGGGATCATATCTTTTTACTCCTTCTACCCTTATCTCCTCCTCTCACTTGACCATATGCAACTGTTGCTCGCCAACTCCTCTAAAAGGTCACGAGTTGCTTCAATAGTCTTCCTCATTAAAGAAACTCTAGCAACTACATCTATGGTTCCTCTTGTGCTCGGATTCATGCCATTGTAAAAAGTCTACAATAGGAACTCCCTTGGAAGGTTATGTTGGGAACAACTTCTCCATAATTCTTTAAATCCCTCCTAGGCTTCATAGATGGATTCCCTATCATTCTGTTGAAAATTTATGATCTTCTTGATGATCCTCGTCATCTTAGTTAACGGAAAGTACTTCATGATCAATGTTTAGGCTAGCTGCTCCCAAGTAGTGATTTTTCCCAAATTAAGCAAAGTATACCACACCTTCGCTCAATATTTCAAAGTGAAAGAAAATAATTTTAACTTTACTACATCATCGGACATTCTATTGAACCAAAAAGTGTTGCAAAACTCTAAAAAATTTACAATGTGGGCATTTGGATCTTAGTTGGATAGCCCATAGAATTGCACACTATTATGTAATATGTTGAGCTGGGCTGGCTTGATCTCGAAATTGTTAGCTTGAACCACTGGCCTCACAACTCCTTGAGGACTGATTCCTTCCATCGTGAAGTCCATCAGTGTCCTCTCAACTCCTCCTTGCTCTCCTTCTTCAGCCATATCTCTTTGTGTAAGATTTCAACGCTTCGCTATCCTTAACTCTCTTTTGTATCTTTTAATATTACTAATGTAACATCCTGTCACCTACATATACGGATAGAACACATAATTGTGAGACATTTATATGACTTAAGCTAAATGAACGTTAGACACAAGTTATGACATACTGTTTGGCACATCCATACATTTATATATGCTTTCATTTGACATTTCTGGGTAAGTATGACAAATTGTAATTATGACAAATGGTGAATCAGTGGAGATAAATAGTACACGTGAGGAGC
>JAOQMS010067264.1:0-23958 GCA_027563885.1 Erythroxylum longipes
TCTGATTTTGATCAATGAAATGAGGAAGAGTTTGGTTTTAAAAATCTTGTGATTTACAATTAATGTTTTATTATTCAAATTGATGTGATGCCATGTGGAGTAACTGTAGTGATTGTACGTAGCGCTCCCTTATCATAGGATATGTATCGGAATGACCTAAGGGCGTCCCAGTGCGTACCCTACGGTGAGGGGGTGTTACAGTAGACCTTCAAAAGCTTAGTTCTCCAAACACTTCCCTAAATATATTTTGAAAGACTTCATTTCACCTTAAGATGCAGATCTATTAATTTATAGGAGATCAGAAAAATAGTTGCTTCTCTTTAACCTCACAAGGAAACTAGACCAAATGGGTTCAACATAAATTCCTTCAGAAAAACATGGTTACTCACTAATCTGATCTTAGAAGCTGTTTTGGAGTTTTCAATAAGGATACTCTTCTAAAACAAATCAATAAGACTTTCATAACCCTTATCCCAAAGAATGGTGAGTTGAATCAATTCTCTATCTTTAAACTTATTACTTGTTGCGATTCCATTTATAAAATTATCTATAAGATCATTGCTCGAAGACTCAAGGTATACTCTATAAGAATATCACCCACACATGGTGCTTACAAACCTAGTAAAGTAATTGAAGGTAACAATCTTATTCTCCAAGAGCTCATTAGTTTTTACTCCAAGAAGAAAAGCAATCCCAACTACTGTATCATAATCGATCTTAGAAAGGCATATGATAATGTTGATTGGAACTTCATTATCAACAACTTAAAAGTTATGGAATTTCCTAAAGCTTTCATTCAGTGGATTAAGCAATGCATGACGACATTTTCACACAGCACTTTAGTGAATGGTCAGCCTACCAATTTCTTCAAAAATTCCAAGGGCATTTGATAAGGAGATCCATTATCTCCATACATATTTTCTATTGATATGGAGGCACTTCATAAGATAATTTTGAGGGTTGTTGAAAGAACAAATGGTTTCAAATATCACTCAAAGTGCATAAAACTTAAGTTAACCAATCTTTGTTTAACAGATGATCTATTTTTTTAATCCTAATTTGATGCAATATTTACTTCTTCCTTGATGAAAGCTCTAAAAATCTTCTAAAGATATTCAAGCTTGTAGGTAAAATGTTCCAAAACCAACATTTATCTCTTAAGAAGTGTTGCTAGTAGTTAACAATTGATTTCAACTGCCACTAGGGTAAAACTTCGAACCTTTCCTTTCAATGACAATAATTTTTTTGGTGAATAGTATTTTTGGATGAATAATGAATAGTAATTTTATAAGACCCAACCCCAAAATATTGAAAAATGTCTAGAATAAGTATTAGAGTTTAATAATACTGAAACAGATCAAAAATAAATATGAATGGATGGATTTTGGGAGTTTGAATGTTTAGGACTAAAATTTCCTTTTTGTAAAAAAATGGGTATTAATGATTTTAAACCCATTCAAATTTTTTTAAAGCATCCAATCAGTAAATATTGACCTTAATTAAAGTATTTTATGATCAATTTGATAATAAGATTGTTGCAAAATATTTTCATAGTTTAATTCAGTTAGTTGATGAATTAAATTCATTAAAGGCTAATTTGGTCTTTATATATGGTGTGAGTGGATTAATGAGGCATTAGAGGTGGCCAACTAGAGAGTGACATGTGTGTCATTAATAGGGAGTATAAAAAGCAAAAAGTAATACAAATTGCATCATTCTTTTAACATAAATGTGAGATACCAAAATAAAAGAGAAAACAAGAGAAATTTCAGCCAAGGAGGAGAAGAAGAGTGCAGCTATTTCTTATGGGTTTTGAGTTGGATTTGAAGAGATCTTGATCAAGCTTAAGTATTCATCAATTACCCAGAATATTGGAGGAAAAAGTAGAAAGTTTTCCTAGCTTTACTTTCTAATTTTTGTGGGTTTTTTAGTGGGATAGATGTCTTTAAGATCAATGGTGATTTTGACTTGCCATGGAGTAGATAATAAGGTCAGAAGCATTTAAGAGTTGAAAACAAGAAAGTAACCCAAGAAATCAAGATTGGAAGAATTGACCATGGCTAGGTTTTCTTTAGTGTGATATGATCCAAAATGCTATTTTGATGTTTTATGATGTTCATAACATGACTTTGATGGTAAAGAAGTAAAGAAAATGGAAGGACAATGGATGTGTACCATATTTGTCCAAGCTAGAAAATTGTTGGAGAAAAATTTTAATTTCTAGTTTGAGGTGTTTGGATGATGCTTGGCATGGATCATAGGTGAATTGTGTTATAAAAATTGGAAAAACAATGAAATGATAGTATATATATGTGTGGTAAGGACAAATCAGCCTTAAAAGGAAATGTAGTTATTTGATGTCAGTTGTCGAAGTTTGATTATGGTTGTGGTGAATTAATTGGGTGAGATAGTGTTTTGAAGACGTTGATAAGTTAGAATTGGTAAAAGATTGTATTTAAGTAATTTTTGAAGTTAGACTTTGAAACATAAAACAATAGGTTAACTTATGGAAGTAAGTGGAAATGTGATTAGCATACATGTTATTTGATTAAATACTAATCTCGCAATCGTTAAACGTAATACATAGTTTTAATGCCTTATTTTCGAATTTGGAAATAAATGTCTAAGCAAAATGTGGTTTTTGGAGGTAAAGGAGAGGCACAGAACGCATGAATGTGTTTGGCTATAAGTTTGCAAAACAGTGAGTGTATTTTAATTATTTTATATGAATAAATTTTTTTAAAAAGAATTGATGACATTTGATTTTAAATTTTATGATTATGAATTTTATGTGAATGATACTTTACAAGTGAATATTTCTAGTATAAGTTTATGTTTTAGCAATATGTGAATTGAAGTTTGAATGTTGATTTTCATACGATTTGAAGTTACATTGAAATTATATTATTGGTTGATAAAAAGGAAATGACTTTTAGCCTATTTAGACCTTTAGGCTTTATACATATTATTATATTGGTGCATAACAGTTAACCTAGTTAAGATAATTAATGTAGAACCAGCTCTATAACTACCAGTATATAAGAGTTAACCATGTGGGTAAGCAATATAGAACCAGCTCTATGACTAGTGGTTAACTAGTTATGGGTAAGCGATATAGAACCAGCTCTGTAACTACTGATGTATAGTGGTTAACCTAGTGTGGGTAAGCGATATAGAACCAGCTCTGTAACTAGCGGTTGACTAGTTGTGAGTAAGCGATGCAGAACTAGCTTTGTGACTTTATGCCTAAGGGTACCGTATGGCAAAGAAGTTATTGGTGGGCTATGTTGTGTAAGAAAGTTCATGACATTAACAATAACGCCGCCATAATTTACTTTAAAAGTAACTTGAGAAATTTGATTTCAGAAAGCATATATCTTTTATATTGGTATTGTATCATAACAAATGAAATGAATTTGTTTTAGGGAGGTTTAAATTGTCAAATATGCTTTGAATAGAAAAGTTAATGCTCACTGAGCTTGTTTAGCTCACACTTTACCTTTTGTTTTCAAAACAAAACCTCCTAGGTGCACGCTTAGGGGCTTCACTAGTAGGGACTCCACCTCAAGAGTAGTCAGCTTCGTTGTGTGCTACTGTGTAGGAATTTTTGCCTTGTAAATATTTTTGGGAACTATTGCATATCTTTGAATTTTTTTTGAAAAGTACATTTTTGTAAAGAATGCATTTATATAAAATTTTCAAATTAAATGCATAAACATGTTTTAGCATTTTAAAATCATTTAATGTAACTATTTGAGGTTGCTTATGGGTGGATTTGAAGTCCGAAATTTGTAGTTGAGAAATTGGTGTGATTATAGAAGTGTTTTGAACTTTTACAGGGATTTTGAAAATTTTGGTAAATGCAGCCATTATTTTGTTGAAATTTTTAATAAAATGGTTAAAAAGAACTCCACTGCTTATATTTATGAATGTTGAGTTAAAGCTTCTCGATAAAAAGGGCAATAAGATATCGATTAGAGGGCTACCGTGGGGTGGCAAGTAAGCCTCCTAGTTATTTCAGGATAGGGGCCTATTAGTGTTAGTACTAGAGCCCACTTTTAAAAATAGGTTGCCTACTTTTTGGTTTAATGTTTTTACATTATTTTAAAAGTGAGATGACTAGTAAAATGTTGTGATTTATATGCATATGGTTTCATAAACCGAAAGTTTTATACATTTGCAATTTGTTGAATACACAATAAGATGCAATGACGAGGTCGTGGATGCCCCAAGGAAGCCATTCCAATTGCTCTTGCACCTGAGGCACCTCCTGTATGGGATGATGACCATATGCCAGACTCAGCGAGTGCCTTGATGAACCAACCATATTTTGAATCGTTAGGGCTGCCATAACCGGTCGGAGTGAACTTTGATATGGAATAGATGGTTCAGATACTCATTGCAACAATGCATCAGCCATGTAAAAATGTGGAAACTTTTGGGTCATCGATTGACTGCATCTGTAAATTGGCACGAAGACTTTTGACTAGAGTGGAGATCCTAAGAGTGCACTCACGTGGTTAACTGGGTTAGGAAGATATATAGATTTATGGGATCCACAGATGAGCAAATAGTTGTTTTTTCACCTTCCTCCTCGAGGGCAAGGTGAAGGATTGGTGGGAGGCGAATGAGAGACAACATCCGGATGGGGTTTCATGGCCAAAATTTCAGAGAGATTTCATATAGTTCTACCCATAGAGTTATAAGGATGCTAAGGTAAAGTAATTTTTTTTGTTTAGAGCAGGTTTGAAGTTAGTGACGGATTATGGGATGAGATTTTTAGAACTTATCAGAAGTGTTCCATTTATTATTGATAGCAATGATCAAAAGTGTAAGAGGTTCACTGTAGGTTTGAGTCCTAGATTACGGATCCATCTGTCTTTGGCTTCATAAGCATACTATGGGGAATTATTTGAAGTTACAATAAAAGCGGAGAGAAACGTGATAACAATCACTAAGAGCTCAAGATCAGAATAAAACGTAGTTCATCAGCTAGTTCATCCTAGGTCCAACAAAGAAAAATAAATCAAGATGGTCAAATGGCAGAAGGTTTAGTAGAAAAGGATCATCTAACTAGGGATCCTTTAGGCCACCCACTAGGCCCAGAGACTCTCGTTAGCTCAAGACCCCAATGCTAAAGTGTACTACTTGTGGAAAAGACATATGGTAAAGAGGGACACTTTATCAGAGATTGTCAACCATTAGTCACCATAGAGAGGTCGATGATAAAATCTTTAGTATCTTCACAAGCTAAATGGGGTTACAGACAGGGCGGCCGGGGTTCTCAAACCAGAGGGTCAAGTTTTACTTCATCTAACAGAGGTTCAGGGGGTAGAGGAGTAGCCTCTGTAGGATAAACAAGTAGACCTCACACATAGGCCCAAGTTTTTGCAGTAACCCAGAAGAAGGTCGATGCCACACCAGTTGTAGTCATCGGTATGATTTCTATTTTCAATCAAGATTTATATGCTTTAGTATATCACGGTGCTACACATTCTTTTATGTCTATGAATTTTCTACAAATTGAATG
Organism: Erythroxylum longipes; assembly: GCA_027563885.1. NCBI lineage: Eukaryota > Viridiplantae > Streptophyta > Magnoliopsida > Malpighiales > Erythroxylaceae > Erythroxylum > Erythroxylum longipes. Next base: position 5,531 of record JAOQMS010067264.1, read on the forward strand.
TTGAGCCTTAGTTATTAGATGTTCGGATGGTAGTTTCCATCCTAACAGGAAGAGTGTTTGTCGATAGTAAAATACTGATTGAGGGTAAGGAGTTTTCGGTAAGCCTAATCATATTAGATATTTGGGAATTTGATATTATTTTCTGAATGGATTGGTTATCCACACATTAAGTGGTGCTGTATTATTTTAAAAGGGATGTTAGGTTAAGTCGATTAGTGAAACCAAAGGTGACATTTCGTGAGATACGGAAAGTTCTTCCTATTAGTATAGAGACCACTATGGTATTTAGTAGAATGTTCCGTAAAGGATGCCAGGGATATCTAGTTTACATTATTGAATAGGGTAATGATGAGGTTCAATTAGGAGATATTCTAGTGGTCAGAGAGTTTCCTGACGTGTTTCCAGAGGAACTTCCAGGATTACCCCCAAATAGGTAATAGAGTTTGAGATAGATTTAACTATAGAAACCCAATCGATTTCAATTACTCTATACAAGGATCCAAGGTGTATTCGAAAATTGATCTAAGATCAAGTTATTATCAGTTGAAAGTCTGTAATAAGGATATTTTGAAAACTGCTATCAGGACTAGGTATGGGCATTATGAATTCTAAGATCAGGTTATCAATTAAAAGTTTGCAGCAAGAATATTCTGAAAACTACCTTCTAAACTAGGTATAGGCATTATGAATTCTTAGTTATACCCTCTGGATTAACGAATGCTCCATCTAATTTTATGTATTTGATAAATAAGGTGTTTCAAGAGTACCTAGATAAGTTTGTCATTATTTTTATTGATGACATATTGGTGTACTCAGTCATTCATGAGGAGCATACAGAACACCTTTGGATAGTATTATTGGCCCTACGAGAGCATATGTTATAGGCTAAGCTCAGTGAGTGCTAGTTTTGGCTAGACAAGGTTGCTTTCTTAGGTCATGTCATCTCAACTGAGGGACTTAATGTAGATCCCCAAAAGATGGAAGCTGTTACTAATTGGAAGCCTCCAACCACTATGACCGAAGTCAAGAGTTTCTTTAGATTGGTAGGCTATTATAGGAAATTCATTGAAGGATTTTCCATAAACCCCACTGATTAAGTTAACGCAAAAAACAGAGAAGTTTAAGTGGTCAATGCTTGTCAACAAAGTTTTGATCAATTGAAAGAAAGGCTGACAATAAATCTTGTACTCATATTATCAAAATGATTAGAGAGGGACAGAAATAAGATTCACAGTTGATAAAGTTGAAGTCAGAAGTTGAGACTGGGCAGAGAATAAATCTTAAAATAAAGGAAGATGGTACAGTGATGACGGGGCAAGGATTATTTGTACCAAATAGGAGACTTATAGAAAGAGATTTTAGAGGAAGCTCACTCCTGAACTTACGGTATGCATCTAGGTAGTACGAAAATGTAACACACTCTCAAAGAACACTATTGGTGGAGATGGATGAAGAAGTAAATAGCAGAGTTTGTTTCTAAGTGTCTGACCTATCAATAAGTAAAAGAAGAACATCAGAAGCCTACGAGATTAATCCCAAAATGAAAGTAGGAGAAGACTATTATGGACTTCATAGTAGGATTTTTATAGAGTCAGAGGGGGCACGATGTTATATGGGTGATAGTGGGTAGGTTAACAAAGTCTGCACATTTCCTTCCAATCAATAATGATTATTCCTTAAATAGATTAATTTGAATGAGGTAGTGAGACTCTATGGTACGTTGATTTCTATTGTTTCAAACTATGACCCTAGGTTTACATCAAGATTTTGGCCTAGCTTACAAAGAGCCTTAGGTACACGCTTGAAGTTTAGCAATGCCTTTCGCCCCCAGATGGATTGATAGTCAAAGAGGACTATCCAGACACTTGAGGATATGCTTAGGTCCTGTGTCATGGAGTTTAGGGGGAGTTGGGACATGCACCTACCACTAATAGAGTTCACGTATAATAATAGTGATTGGGGCAGTATTGGCATGGCCCCGTATAAAGCACTTTACGGAAGAAAATGTAGAAATCTAGTATGTCAGGATGAAGTAGGTGAAAGGAAATTGATAGGTCTCGAGCTTGTATATGTGAAAACAAATAAAATTCAAGTTATTCAAGAAAAATTAAAGATACCCCAGGATAGGAAAAAAAGCTAAGCAGATAATCACCGTAAGGATCTTGAATTTGAAATTGGAGATAGAGTATTTCCTAAGATTTTCCTTTGGAAAGGTGTACTTAGATTTGGGAAATGTGGTAAGCTAAGTCTGTGTTACATAGGACCGTATGAGATCTCAAAAAGAATTAAGTCAGTGATATATCGATTGAAGCTACCAGATGAGCTCGTGAAGATTCACAACATCTTCCATATATCTATGCTTCGCAAGTATCGAGCAGACCATTCGTATGTACTCATAGTACAACTGATGCACCTAAAGGAAAATTTGACTTTAGAGGAGGAGATCCTCAACTACAGAAAACAAGTTCTATGTAGTAAGATCATTCCTTTGGTTAATGTAATATAGAGGAATCATGTGGTAGAGGAAGCTACATGGGAACTTGAATAGCAGATGCATACATTGTATCCCCATTTGTTTGTATAAGGAGGGGTGATTGTAAAACCTCGAACCTTTCCTTTCGTTGAATAAATTTTTTTATTTTTGGTGAATAGTATTTTTAAATGAATAGTGAATCTTAGCGAATAGTGATTTCATAGTCAATTAGATAATAAGATGGTTGCGGAATATTTTAGGAATTTAATTTGGCTAGTTGATGAATTAGATTCATTAAAGGGCAATTTGGTCTTTATAAATGGTGTGAGTGGATGAATGAGTTACTAGAGATGATCAATTAGAGAGTGACATATGTATCATTAATGAGGAGTATAAAAGGTGAAAAGTAAGATAAATTGCTTAATTCTTTTAACCTAAACATGAGAGACTAAAAACAAAAGAGAAAAGAAGAGAAAACAAAGTGAAGTTTCGGCCAAGGAGAAGAAGAAGAAGAGTGTAGCCATTTCTTATGGGTTTTGAGTTGGGTTTGAAGAGATCTTGATCAAGCTTAAGTATTCACAAATTACCTAAAATATTAGAGGAAAAAGTGGTAAGTTTTCCTAACTTAAATTTCTAGTTTTCATGGGTTTTGCATGGCATAGATGTGTTTAAGACCAATGGTGATTTTTGACTTGCCAAGGAGTAGATAATAAGCTTAGATGCATTTAAAAGTTGAAAACAAGAAAGTAACCCAAGAAATCAAGATTGGAAAAATCAGCCATAGCTAGGTTTTTTTAGCGTGATATAATCCAAAATGCTATCTTGATGTTTTATGATGTTCGTAACATGGTTTTAATGTTAAAGAAATAAAGAAAATGGAAGGATAATGGAGGTGTATCATATTCGAACAAGCTAGAAAATTATGGGATAAAGGTTGTAATTTTTAGTTTGATATGTTTGGACGATGCTTGGTATGGATCATAGGTGAATTATGTTGAATATATATGTGTCGTGAGGATAATACGACCTTAAGAGGAAATGTAGTTATTCAGTGTAAGTTGTCGAAGTTTGATTATGGTTATGGTGAATTAATTAGGTGAGATAGTGTTTTGAAGAAATTGATAAGTTAGAATGGGTAAAAGATGGTATTTAAGTAACTTTCAAAGTTAGACTTTGAAACATAAAACAATAAGTTAATTTACAAAAGTAAGCGGAAACGCAATTAGCATACATATTATGCAATTAAATACTAATCTCACATTCGGTTAAACATTATACATAGTTTTAATGCCTTATTTTCAAATTGGGAAATAAATGCCTAAGCAAAATGTAGTTTGTGGAGGTAAAGGAGAGGCACAAAACGTGTGAATGTGCTTGGCTATAAGTTTGCAAAACAGTGGATGTACTAAAATTGTTCTATCTGAATAATTTTTTGCAAAAGAATTGATGACATTTGATTTTAAATTATATGATTATGAATTTTATTTAAATGATACATTATAAGCGAATATTGCTGGTATAAGTTTATGTTTTAGCAATTTATGAATTAAAGTTTGAAAGTTGAATTTCATACGATTATAAGTTACATTGAAATTATTTCATTGGTTGATAAAAAGAAATGAGCTTTAGCCTATGGTACATTTTTAGTTTTTATACATGTTATATCGGTGTATAACAATTAACCTATTGTGGGTAAGCAATGTAGAACAGGATTCGTAACAAGTGGTTAACCAGTTATGGGTAAGCAATGTAGAACCAACTTTGTAACTTTCAGTGTATATCAGTTAACATAGTGAGGATAAGTGATGTAGAACCAGCTTCGTAACTAGTAGTTAACCAGTTGTGAGTAAGCGATGCAAAACTAGCTTCATAACTACCAATGTGTAGTGGTTAACCTAGTACAGGTAAGCAATGTAAAACCAGCTCCATAACTAGTGGTTAACCAGTAGCGAGGAGGTGATGCAAAACCAACTTCGTGACTTTATGCCTAAGGGCACCATATGACAAGGACGTTAGTGGTCGGCTATGTCGTTATTGAATGCAAAAACAAATTACTTGTTTTAAGTTAAAAACCACAAGTATACTGGTCGTTACTTGTAATAAAAAGTGGATATTGTCCCACAGAGATTATTTTTAGGCACCACTTAATTCAGGTTGTGCTTTGTTTAAGACTCAAATTCAAATAATAAAAACTAAAAAATAAACTAAATCAAACAAACTAGCAATGAACAAATAATGTAGCAAAGTTGATAGGATTGAATCATCATATATTTTCTTATGCATTTCAATGTCTTTTAAATCCTATTTTTGTGTTTAAATACTTAATTTGTGTTTATCTTGTGTTTACATATAGATTAAAGGAGTGAACACAAATATTTGCTAAAAGGAAGAAGTTTAACAAAGTTTAGAGAGCCATCCATGGATGAGAAACCATCAAGGGCATTTGGAGGAGAATTGAAGAAGACCCAGGAAATAACCTAGGGCCACGATCGTGGCAAATATGCCATGATCGTGACAGAAGCTTGGTCACATGGCCACCATCATGGGGAGTCAGCCACGATCGTGGCAGAGAGCAGATAAAACAACCACGATTGCGCACTAAAGGCCATGATCGTGGCCTACGCACAGACAGATTCAGACGACCTTTCGAACTTACTTTTTTGGGCCTTTTTGAACTTTTGAGGTAGAGAAAAATCATATGTTTTACCCTAAATGGAACATGATACATAAATAAAGGGAGGAGGACCTAAGAGGAGGCTACACACAATCTGCCACTTTTGGAAAACTTCAAAAAGAGAGAAGGAAGGAGCAGAGAAGTTTTTGTTAATTTCTTTAGACTTAGCTAGTTTATTTCATTTTCAATGCTTTATTTTCATATGTCTTAAACTATTCATTCCATTAGTTTAGAACTTTCTTAGTGTCAATCACATTTTTACATGTGCTAGAATATTTAGAATGAATGTTTGATGGATTTTATAGTTCAAACTCATGAATTTTGTAATGAACCTTTGTGATATATCAATGGATGTTTATTCCTACAACTTTCCAGTTTTCATCTTGGTTGTTTGAGTTTATTTATTCATTTTTGTAAATCTGAATTTATTGGGTATTTGAATGTTTAATGATTATGTTATAGGTTTTGTTTATTTAATATCAATTGTGCTTGATATGAACATGTGTGGCTAGACTATTTATGGGTTTGGAGATATTATAAGGGTGAAGGGATGGAAATTGTGAGAATAGAGTTGAACTTATCTTGAATTGGTATTTGTAGGTATAGGTTGGTTTGGGATTTAGGATAAATTTCATGAATTAGGAATTGCTTGTAGGCTTGATTACCCTTCAGGTAATTTTCTAATTTGAAGGCTAGAGTTGAGCGTCTAATATGTAATAGTCCATAATGATTCCCGAAAGTAGCAATAGATTAGTTGAATTTATCAGGATACTTAAGCATCTAATCTAGGATCCTATATTTTTAGGTTACACCTTTCCAACTTATAAGTAGGTGGCCTAAGTTAGTTGTTTCTTAGTACCTAATGCATTTTTGCTACTGAACTTAGAGAGCCTATTATAGGTTATAGTGGAGATTAGGGATATATCTAGAGCTTATTAGTTTTGACTATTTTAGAGAACTTAAGGGTTCGAGAGCTTAATCGAGTCCATAGGCTAACACAATGATGAGAGTACCTTTTATTTAGATTCAAAGATCAATGAACATCTTGGAATCCCAAAGATATCTCCAGCCTACTTCCTTACCATCTTTATTAGACTTTTCTAAATTTGTTCCGTGCTTGTCTTTTTGGTTACGTTCATTGCATATTGGTTGTCTTGTCTTCATCAATTTAGGGTATTTTGTTTTCTTTTGTTACAAGAATTTGGAGTATCATTTGCATCCTAACTCTCTACAGTTCGACCATAGCTTACTATTTACTGCATAGTTTGGTAGTTAGGAATTTATTAATGTTTTTGTGGTGGACAAGTAAAAGCTATTAATGGTTTTGTATTTTCATGTAATTGTAATTGCCAATAACCTGATTTTGCATCTAAAGTAGTAAATCATTGATGTCCTTTTAACTTATTTAAAATATAATCTTTACGTGGTAATTTATATACATCTCCTTCAGTTGCTTCATTTAATTTTTTATAGTTAATAACCATTCGTCTTTTACCTCGTTTTTGTTCTGAATGATTATCTACATAAAAAGCTAGGGTAGAATGTTTACTTGTACTAGGTGAAATTAACTATTTTTTGTAATAATTCTTGACATTCAGTTATAAATTCTTGTACATCTTTAGGAGTATAAGGGATATTATTTCGAATATTTATTTCCTATGTAGGATCTTTTAATTTTATTTCAATTAACTAATTGTTGGTATTTTTGATAGGATCTAATGGATTTTCACTACAAACACATTCTATTAATGTTTCAATTTCAGTTTGTTAAAACTCATACCTGATGTCCTTGTTTTCATTTGAACGTCAAACCTTAGGCTAAGATAGGAGAGAGGTTTACATGAAAGAGAGATAACAAATTTTATTTCATGGTTTCTACAATTGCCGAAGGGTACATTATATAGACAAACTAAAGAGAAAAGGACAAAACACTAGACATATGACAAGAAAATAAAAAAGTAAAGAAGAAGAAACCTAAAAGTAGAAGCTTAAAGTAAAAGCTAAAGGTGGTTGGCCATTTGTCGCTGTCGGTCGGCCACCTATTAACTAATAATTACATATTGCCAAAAAAACAAAAGTACTAAATAATTACAAACTGCCAAAAGTAAAACTGTATACTTTATTGATTCTTCTCATCAATAATTACTTCATTTGTACTATTGTTGTTGTCTTCAGGAGGTGCTAAAGTAGAGGGGCATAATGCACACTTATGTTTTAGGTAATTACGTAATTGCTGGCAAATGGAATTTTTCCATTCAAGTGATAATTCTTCAAAAATGCCTACCGTATGAGAAAATTGTTCTTCGATATGTTTGATTAATTACAGAGACTCTGTTGCTATTGGTTGTCGATAATTTGAAGTCATCAGTAGATGTTTCGGCAATTGCCGAAGGGTACATTATATAGACAAACTAAAGAGAAAAGGACAAAAGACTAGACATTTGACAAGAAAAGAATAAAGTAAAAAAGAAGAAAGCTAAAAGAAAAGGCTAAAAGTAAAAGCTAAAGGTGGTTGACCATTTGTCGCTGTCGGTCGGCCACTTATTAACTAATAATTACATATTGCCAAAATAACAAAAGTACTAAATAATTACAAACTACCAAAAGTAAAACTGTATACTTTATTGATTCTATTCTTCAATAATTACTTCGTTTGTCCTACTATTGTCCTCTTTAGGAGGTGCTGAAGTAGAGGGGCATAATGCACACTTATGTGTTGGGTAATTGCGTAATTGATGGCAAATGGAATTTTTCCAATCAAGTGATAATCCTTCAAATATACCTGCTGTATGAGATAACTGTGCTTCGATTTGTTTGATTAATTACAAAGACTCCGTTGCTATTGGTTGTCGATAATTCGAAGTCATCAGCAGATTAGATACTCTGTAATTAAGCTTAATGAGTGATTCCTTGTTGAGTTTTAAACATTGATTGTAGACTCCTTCGATACAATGAAGATTAAAATGATTAATTAGATCCCATGAGATCTCATGTCTTGGTGGTTCATTAATTGGTGGATATAAACCATTGCTAATTCCAATTTAGATATAAGCAATTTTGGGAATTTTTAAAGTAGATTCTTGAATATTGTCAGCTTTTGTGAAGATAGGATAGGTACTGAATACTTTGAGAAAGATTTCTTAGTCCTTGGCAAATTTGTCTTTGTAGTTTTTTACTACTTGGATAAAACCAACAGGAAAGTCGGCTAGACTGTGTAAATTAAAGAGATAGATAGTGGCAATAAGTCCACTTTGAAAAAAGAGGTAGGTAGTTAATGGATCTGCTTTGGGTAAGATAATTGCTTTGGGGCCATATCTGCCTCGATTTTGTGGGTAACATTGGAATTGTTTTTGTGCATTGGTCCACTCATTTAGTGCTTGAAAACATTCGTAAAACATATCTGGAGTGATCTTTTTCATTTCTTCCTTGACTGCCGAAGTGGGAATAGAATTAATTCTTTCCATATTGATGGGCTTTCCTAATGATTTCATTTTGGTTTCAACAGATTGTTTTTCTAGGACTTGTTTATATTATAGCTTAAGAATTGGGTTTTGGAATTCCTTGAAGGCTTTTTCGACTTCGGCTCTAGTGGTGTAGGCTTTATGAATAATGGATGGTTTGCCTGTGATGTGTAAAAAGGCTTTATGCCATTCACCATATAGACCAGCCATAGGTCCATTAAAAATGACATAGGTTTTATTTTCTTTATGATCGGCCTACTTTTGGGCTATAACTAGTTCAGACTGGGCAGTGGAAGGATTGGGTTGGATGGTGTTGGATGTCTGTACAAATGTTTGAGGAGTAATCAGTTAAATAGGCTGAGTAATGGGAGGTAGTTGTTCTTCTAATAGCTGAATAGTAGAACGAAGTTGATTTATATCCTTCATAACAATGTTTACTTGATGTTGTAAATCCAATAATTTTGCTTCCTTTTTATTTAATGAATCCTTTAAGCTATCTATGGTTGCTTCCATTCTCTGGTTAATATGTCTGCAAGAATGTTAGAGGCAGATGATATATAATTTATCTGAAATGAATACTGATTTAGTGCTAATTGCCATCAAATCAATCGACCTTGATTATAATTTGTTTTTCTTTGATATTTTGTAAAATTACATAAATACTTGGAATCAGTCTGAATGTAAAATTCGACTAGTAATAAATCCACTTTCCATTTTCTTAATGTCTTAATACATGCAAGTGTTTCCTTTTCATGAATTGGGTATTTGAGTTCGACAGTATTGAAAGTGTCGTTTATATACTTGTATAATAAACACTTCTTCTGAGTGGGTGGTTTTGCCAAAAGGCAACCTGCCTATGTATCCATGCCGGCATCAATTTGAACCAGTAGTATATCCTTCAAATCATAATTATATAAAACTGGTAAATTACTACAAAGTAACTTTAAACGTTGAACATTTTTTGTATCCTCTTGTGTGTCCAAGACCATTGTGTTTTTGTACTACATTTTAATTGTAGTTGTTTTCGTTCTTTTGCTAAATCTTTAAGAAATCCTTGATCAGATATATAATTTAATAAGCCTAACAATTTTGAACTTCAGTTACATTTTTACATATATTAGGGAAAGTTTGTATTCTTTTTAAAATATTAGGTTTTAATTGAAGAAATCCTTTTGAAATTTGAATTCCTAAATATTCAATGTTTTGTTGTGCTAAACTTATTTTCTTTTTACCTAAAATTAATCCTTTTTTTTGACATCTTTGTAGAACATATTTGACTTTGTATAAATGATCTTTTTATCCTTATTAGAGAAAATAATAATATCATCTATGTATACTAAGGTAAATGCTTCTAATCCTTCTAGATTATTATCCATAAATTGTCGATATATTCCAGGGGCTCATTTTAATCCAAAGGGTAATACATTCCATTGATAATGTTTTTGTGGTGGACAAGTAAAAGCTGTTAATGGTTTTGTATTTTCATGTAATCGTAATTGCCAATAACCTGATTTTGCATCTAAAGTAGTAAACCATTGATGTCCTTTTAACTTATTTAAAATATAATCTTTACGTGGTTATTTATATGCATCTCCTTCAGTTGCTTCATTTAATTTTTTATAGTTAATAACCATTCGTCTTTTACCTCGTTTTTGTTCTAAATGATTATCTACATAAAAAGCTGGGGAAGAATGTTTACTTGTACTAGATGAAATTAACTATTTTTGTAATAATTCTTGACATTCAGTTATAAATTCTTGTACATCTTTAGGAGTATAAGGGATATTATTTCGAATATTTATTTCCTATGTAGGATCTTTAAATTTTATTTCAATTAATTGTTTGTTGGTATTTTTTATAAGATCTAATGGATTTTCACTACAAACACATTCTATTAATGTTTCAATTTCAGTTTGTTAAAACTCATACTTGATGTCTTTGTTTCCGTTTGAACACCAAACCTTAGGCTAAGATAGGAGTTTTTAATGTTACATAATGTAAAAATTGATAAAAGGGATTATGTAATTTAAGAAAATTATTTCCTAAAATTAATGGTAATCATGATTCTTGTTGATAAATGAAGGGGACAATAAATGTATAATTTTCAATAATAATATTATTATAGTAACTAACAAACTAGATAGATTTTATACTTACATAAACGATTTTTATTTGAAGTGGTTTGTTTAATTTTTTCCAATTGTTAAGTAAAGTTTTTGTAGCGATACATATCGTTGCCCTATATTTATATATGCATTTACTTTTTTATTATGAATAATCACTTGAATAAAAGTTGTATTCAAATTCAGTTGTTGATTTTTATTTTTGGGATTCATATTCATAGAGCGAAGGAATTGTTGAATCTGTAGCATAATCAAATTCAATAGGTTCTAATTTTGATTGATTTGCAAGATTAAGAAAATTAATTTTTTCTTTAAATTGCTTCTGATTTCATTTTAGACTGTTGTTTGCATAATGTCTTTCTTCCTTACATAACCAACATTTACATTGCTTTTTATTTTGTGGGCAAAACTGCCTCTTTGGCTTATATTGGCGATAATTTTTACGTTTAAAAAATCGTTGTGAAGGGAATTTTTTAGGATACTTTTTCCATTTGGGGTAATGTTTCTATTTTGTATATTTTTTTCTAGTTTGTTAGTTTTTTTTTCAATTTTCTATATGTTGATTCATAACCGTACTGTTGAGGTACTTCAGAATATTTAGAACAACATAATTGAATATCTTTATGACATAATTTTCTGTGTAATTTTGCTTCAAGAAATTTTTGAGCTAATACCTCCTTTGTTATTGATATTGCTCCTCCTAGATTATAGGCTACTAAATTTGCAGTTTGTTGAATAAGAAATAGTTCAACTGTTTTATTTATAAGATAAGGTAATTTTTGAATAAATATTTGTATATACATATCTTGTTCGTTTCTAGTTAATTTATAATAATAATTTTTAAATTCATAGATGTATTGTTCTAAATGACAGATATCACAAATTCGCATATTATTTAAATACCAGAGGGCGTTTTTTCTTTCTTCATTTTCAATAGGTTTAAGTAATTTTGTTCCGCCCTACCTTTAACTCAAGTTTTGGGTAGCAAAGTAGGATTAGAGCTAGTATGGGCTAGCCTTACTCCCATGACGTTGTAAGTTCAAACTCTAGCGTTAACGAACTGGATCGCTTGGTAGCGCTTGCGAAGCGTGGTGGGTATAAGTAATTTTGTTCTGCCCTACCTTCAACTCAAGTTTTGGGTAGAGAAGTGGTATCAGAGCCTAATGACCAAAAGAAAGCTATCATATTAATTAAACCATGGAGAATATAGAAAAAGATATTCAAACTCAATTAGAAGAAATTACACTGTTAGTAAATACATTAACTCTCAATTCTAAAGAAAAAGATATTCAAACTCGATTAGAAGAAATTACACAGTTAGTAAATACAAAAGAACTTATTAAAGAAATTACTAATCCTATTACAAATCAAGATGAAATTATATATGGCTATGAATCAGATCAAGAATTATATGTCAATCAACAACAAAAGAATGAAGATCAACCAGAATCTAGTCAAAGTGGAGAAAAATGTAAGTGAGAACAAAAAGATAAATATCAATGGACTCAAAAACCAATAGAAAATGACGAATTAAATAAATTTGGATACTATAGAAAAGATAATAAAATAAGAAAGTTTCCTTCTGAATATACCCCAAAACATATTACCTTAGGTCCCAATGGAATTTTAGATATCGATTGCGTTGTATCACTTGAAAATTTATTATTAGAATTCAAATCGATTAGCTTTAGTTATTCAACTAAAAAAACCCTTTGAAGGATTAAATAATATTAGTACTTTATGGAATTTTATTACTTATAAAACTACTGTCATAGTACTAAATTTTATTTTAGATAATGAGATATGAATCAAAAATACTACCGAATTTTTAAATACTGTAGAACCAGTAAAAGCTTTTTAAGCAGTAACAAATGAAATTTATAAGGAATTTATTGGTAAAGATATAACATCCTATAAACAAGAAATCGAAAATGAAGAAAGAAAAAAAGCCCTCTGGCATTTAAATAATATATGAATTTGTGATATCTGTCATTTAGAACAATACATCTGTGAATTTAAAAAATATTATTATAAATTAACTAGAAACGAAAAAGATATGTATATACAAATATTTATTCAAAAATTACCTTATCCTATAAATAAAACAGTTGAAGAACTATTTCTTATTAAACAAACTGCAAATTTAGTAGCCTATAATCTAGGAGGAGCAATATCAATAACAAAGGAGGTATTAGCTAAAAAATGTCTTGAAGCAAAATTACGCAAAAAATTAGATCATAAACATATTAAATTATGTTGTTCTAAATATTATAAAGTACCTCTACAGTACGACTGTGAATCAACATATAGAAAACCGAAAACAAAACTAACATACTAGAAAAAATATACAAAATGGAAATATTACCCCAAATGGAAAAAGTATCCTAAAAAATTTCCTTCACAACGATTTTTTAGACGCAAAAATTATCGCCAATATAAACCAAAGAAGTAGTTTTGCCCTTAAAATAAAAAGCAATGTAAATGTTGGCTATGTAAGGAAGAAGGACATTATGCAAACAACTTTCCAAAACGAAATCAGAAGCAATTTAAAGAAAAAATTAATTTTCTTAATCTTGTAAATCAATCAAAATTAGAACCTATTGAATCCGATTATGCAACAGATTCAACAATTCCTTCACCCTATGAATATGAATTACAAAAATTAGAATAAACAACTGAATCCAAATACAACTTTTATTCAAGTGATTATTCAGAATAAAAAAGTAAATGGATATTTAGATACAGGAGCAACAATATGTATCGCTACAAAAACTTTACTTAACAATTGGAAAAAATTAAACAAACCACTTCAAATAAAAATCGTTGATGGAAGTATAAAATCTATCTGGTTTGTTAGTTACTATAATAATATTATTATTGAAAATTATACATTTATTGTCCCCTCCATTTATCAACAAAAACCAGGATTACCATTAATTTTAGGAAATAATTTTCTTAAATTATATAAACCCTTTTGTCAATATTTACATGTAACATTAAAAACTCCTATTATCAAATCTTTAAATCAAAATTCAATAATATTAAAAATTCCAATCTATCATAATACATACTATCAGACCTTAAAACAAATAACAGAAAAACTAAATTATCTACAATTCTATCTTCTCAACAATATTTCCTTACAAACTGAAATTGAAACATTAATAGAATGTGTTTGTAGTGAAAATCTATTAGATCCTATCAAAAATACCAATAATCAGTTAATTGAAATAAAATTAAAAGATCCTGCACAGGAAATAAATATTCGAAATAATATCCCTTATACTCCTAAAGATGTACAAGAATTTATAACTAAATATCAAGAATTATTACAAAAACAGTTAATTTTCCCTAGTACAAGTAAACATTCTGCCCCAGCTTTTTATGTAAATAATCATTCAGAACAAAAACGAGGTAAAAGAAGAATGTTTATTAACTATAAAAAATTAAATGAAGCAACTGAAGGAGATGCATATAAATTACCACGTAAAGATTATATTTTAAATAAGTTAAAAGGACATCAATGGTTTAATACTTTAGATGCAAAATCAGGTTATTGGTAATTACGATTACATGAAAATACAAAACCATTAACAGCTTTTACTTGTCCACCACAAAAACTTTATCAATGGAATGTATTACCCGTTGGATTAAAACAAGCCCTTGGGATATATCAACGATTTATGGATAATAATCTAGAAGGATTAGAAGCATTTACCTTAGTATATATAGATGATATTATTATTTTCTCTAATAAGGATAAAGAAGATCATTTATACAAAGTCAAATCTGTTCTACAAAGAAGTCAAAAAAAGGATTAATTTTAAGTAAAAAGAAAATTAGATTAGCACAACAAAACATTGAATATTTAGGAATTCAAATTTCAAAAGGATTTCTTCAATTACAACCTAATATTTTAAAAAGAATACAAACTTTCCCTGATATATGTAAAAATGTAACTAAAGTTCAAAAATTGTTAGGCTTATTAAATTATATATCTGATCAAGGATTTCTTAAAGATTTAGCAAAAGAACGAAAACAACTACAATTAAAATGTAGTATGAAAACACAATGGTATTGGACACAGGAGGATACAAAAAATGTTCAACGTTTACAGTTACTTTGTTGTAATTTACCAATTTTATATAATAATGATTTGAAGGATACACTACTAGTTCAAATTGATGCCAGCATGGATACATGGGCAGGTTGCCTTTTGACAAAATCACTCACTCAGAAGAAGAATTTATTATGCATGTATATAAATGACACATTCAATACTGTCAAACTCAAATACCCAATTCATGAAAAGGAAACACTTTTGCAGACATCTAGCACCATCCAACCCAATCCTTCCATTACCCAGTCTGAACCAGTTATAGCCCAAAAGCAAGTTGATCACTAATAAAATAAAACCTGTCATTTTTAATGGACCTATGGCTTGTCTTTATGATGAATGGCATAAAGCCTCTTTTCACATCACAGGCAAACCATCCATTATTCACAAAGTCTATACCACTAGAACAGAAGTCGAAAAAGCCTTCAAGGAATTCCAAAACCCAATTTTAAGCCACAATATAAACAAGTCTAGAAAAACCATCTGTTGAAACCAAAATGAAATCATTAGGAAAGCCCATCAATATGGAAAGAATTAATTCTATTCCCACTCGGGCAGTCAAGGAAGAAATGAAAAAGATCACTCCAGATATGTTTTACGAATGCTTTCAAGCACTAAATGAGTGGACCGATGCATAAAAACAATTCCAATATTACCCACAAAATTGAGGCAGATATGGTCCCAAAGCAATTATCTTACCCGAAGCAGATCCATTAACTACCTACCTCTTTTTTCAAAGTGGATTTATTGACATTATCTATCTTTCTAATTTACACAGTCTAGCTGACTTTTTTGTTGGTTTTATCCAAGCAGTAAGAAAATACAAAGACAGATTTGCCAAGGACCGAGAAGTCTTTCTCAAAGTATTCAGTACCTATCCTATCTTCACAAAAGCTGACAATATTCAGGAATCTACTTTATAGATTCCCAAAATTGCCTATATCCAAATTGGAATTAGCAATGGTTTATATCCACCAATTGACCGACCACCTAGACATAAGATCTCATGGGATCTAATTAATCATTTTAATCTTCATTGTATCGAAGGAGTCTACAATCAATGTTTAAAACTTAACAAGGAATCACTCATCAAGCTTAATTACAAAGGATCTAATCTACTGATGACTTCAAATTATCGACAACCAATAACAACGGAGTCTCTGCAATTAATCAAACAAATCAAAGCATAGTTTTCTCATACAACAGGTATCTTTGAAGTATTATCACTTGATTGGAAAATTTCCATTTGCCAACATTTACGCAATTACCTAACACATAAGTGTGCATTATGCCCCTCTACTTCAGCACCTCCTAAAGACAACAACAACAGTACAGATGAAGTAATTATTGAAGAGTAGAATCAATAAAGTATACAGTTTTACTTTTGGCAGTTTGTAATTATTTAGTATTTTTGTTATTTTGGTAATATGTAATTATTAGTTAATAGGTGGTCGATCGACAGCGACAAACGACTAACAACCTTTAGCTTTTGCTTTTAGCTTTCTTCTTCTTTACTTTATTTGTTTCTTGTCAAATGTCTAGTCTTTTGTCCTTTTCTCTTTAGTTTGACTATATAATATACCCTTCGGCAATTGCCGAAACCATGAAATAAAATTTCTTATCTCTCTTTCCTGTAAACCTCTCTCCTATCTTAGACTAAGGTTTGGCATTCAAATGGAAACGAGGACATCAGGTATGAGTTTTAAGTATTTTCTTTCATCAATTATTATGCAATTATTACATAGTTTTTACTATATTCAACCTTGTTTATTTATGTTACTTATTAGTTGTATCTGTTTAAATACACCTGATTTATTTTATTTATTAGAAAAAATAAAATTTTATGGATTACCTATACTTGGACAATATCTTTTTGATTAAATATTTAATCCTTATATAGATTGTAATAATATGTTTTAATCATCGTTTTAGGCACTATGATTAATACAGATTGCTGGATTTGCCAAGCATTAAGTACAAGCATGAAACTTACACAAGATAAATTAGATATTAGCAAACAACTCATTGATCACTTTAAAAATCATCATCAACAACTAGTAGCTAGATCACATATTTTCTATTTTCTACACCTTTATGGATCTCAAGAGCTTATCTTATTAGATCAAGAAAAACAGTACTGCCTAGACTTACTGTCCAGTCATGTTAACTTATATGATCAAGAAAAACAAACACTGTACCAATTACAAAAACGCCTTGGAACCCACTATCAACAAGCACATCTGGATCCAGCCTTAGAAGTAGTAAGAGCTGAAGAAAAATTAAAGAAAATATAAAAATTGTATATTATATATTACTCATAATGAATAATACTTGTAGTTTATGTACCCAGTATGATGAATATATTAATTATCTTCAAGAACTAGTTAACCACTATAAAAATGAAACAGAATATTATAAACAAAGATATATGTACAATTTATGATTAGTAACCCAAATGGAATTAAACCAATAAAAGAATCATTGGATTTAGCCACAAGTCAATATTATTTTTATCAAACAGAATTAACTTCAATAATTAGATTATCTCAAGATCATCAGTTATTATGTTAGAGATAGAAAAATCAAAATATATTAGATCTAGATAATTTAGAACTAATAGAATCAGTTGGAATATTTCATCTCACTATGCTTTTATCTAAAGAAAAACAAAAACAAATCACCAAAGCACAATTAAACTTAAAATCAGGACAAGATATTAAGTATCAACCTTTTTATAATTTGATAAATAGACAAAATATCATTTATTATGGAAAACTAATTTATGAAACTCCTATCTGTATAGACCAGTGTAATGGACATATTCAACTTCCTTTAATTAATCAAGAACAAATTTATAAACAATTACAAAAAATCCATGAACCTAAAAGAAATAAAATTGGTTATATCCATCTTTCTACTATACAGATTCTATTAAAATTAGCATTTCAAGAAGGAGTAGATTCCCCTATACGACTAGCTATTATCGATGAATGATTAACAAAATTAAACTTGTGATGGTCCTAGTAGAAATCTTTTCACCATGTTTATTCTCTATCACTGTCATGCCACTCTTCTTAGGCATATACTGCACTAGACTCACCCGTTCACTATCTAAAATGGGGTAAATAATCCCTACATCTAAAAGCTTCACTACCTCCTTCACAACCTCTTGCATGTTTTGATTTAACCTTCTCTGTCGCTCCCTCACAGTTTTACATCCTACTTTTAGGTTAATCCTATACATCACCACATTGGGGCTAATCCCTTTAATATCAGAAATTTGCCATCCCATGGCTCTCATCCTCTTCTTAATGGTCTCCACCATTTCTCTTCTTGCTTACAATCTAATTGGTTGGAGATAATGATGGGTAGGGTATGGTTCTTACCTAAAAAGGTGTATCTCTGTAACACCCCATTACCCTAGAGTACGCACCGGGACGCCCGTAGGTCATTTCGATACATATCCTAAAATAAGGGAGCGCTACGTGCGATCACTACAGAATTCCACATGGCATCATATCAATTTAAATAATTAAAACTGTAATTGTAAATCACAAGATTTTTAAAACCAAATCCTTCC
>JAOQMS010067312.1:0-23953 GCA_027563885.1 Erythroxylum longipes
CAATCAAAGAATAATTTTTTATATATATTTTCTATTTTCATTAATTAAAATTTTTATTTTATTATTAATTATATACAATTTATTATTAATATTATAAAAATAATAATATTATTTTTTACTAAAATTTATTATGTTAAATATTATTCTAATATATTAATTCTATTTAATATAATATTATAACTTGGTCACATTTGGTATTACAAAAAATTATTAAGGGTATATTAGATAATTTGTAATTATTAGTTTACGTTCCATCCTAAACCCCCCAAATCGAAGGTTTCTTATTTTCACTGTTTAGAATAGAATGGAACGTAACATGAAACCCTCCACTTCCATCTCATTCCATTCCATTCCATTATAAAACTTCCTTCCAAATGATGGAAGTGTGTTACGTTCCATTCCTTTCCATCCTCAACCCCTCAACCAAATAGAGCCTTAAGGAGGTGTTCATAGGATAATCCAGTGACTATTAGAAAGGTTTTCATAGTTTAACTGATATTGGGTGACAGTGGACGTTTGCTTGAGTTTAAATAAGGTGGCTTGTGGGTTGAAATAGGTAGAGGGACCAAATCACAATTCCAAGGCTCGAGTAAACATATCCCAGTCCTTCAATTGCTAGTTCCTATGCATCCACTGAAACCAAGAAAGGGTTTGACCTATCATATGAAAAGTTGTAACTGACAGTTGTTGGCTAGGTGGGAGATTGAGGACCCATGGGTTCAGTTGAGTTATTGGGGGGTGGTATTTAATTTGGCTAGTTGTAATTGCAAGTCCTGGATGGAGGATTGTCGTTTGGTTATGGAGGTTTCAAGCTTGGTGGTAATCCTCTCTTGAGAAGTGCGTAATTCTTGGAATTGGTTAGCCACTGTCTCGGAGAGGTTTACGATGGGTTATACCAAGGCAGAATAAGTTTTTGGAGTCATGGGTTCTCTCAACGAAAGCACCAATTGTTAAGAACATAGTTTATGAGGAGGAGGAGAAGAAGCAAGGAGTAGAGGAGGAGAGAGAGATATAGAAGAACGAGAGTGTTAATTGGCCCTCATGATTGAAAGAAGTACTAGCATGAGTAGGAAATATTGACAAGAAAATATTACATGTGCATGCATTGTTATCTAACAAAGAGAAGAAAAGGTTGAAAAGTAAAAGTTAGGTGCAGAGAAAATTTATATCTCCTTTCGATGGCCAACAATTCTTGAAAAAGAAAAGATGAGTAAGTGAGAGTTTGTCAATATCTTTGACAAACGAAGATACGATCATCGCAAGCTACAAATTTTCTCTTGTAATTTCTCTATATATAAAGAGATGTACGCATTCAGTTAAATTGAGAAGAGAGTACAGAGAGCAATTTTAATTATTTGTTCTATAATAATTGTTCAGTTTGTGAACAATTGAGACGGTTAAAAAATTGAGAGAAAATTGGGGAGTGATTACAATTGGAAACGCACTGGGTAGCTAGTTTTGCGAGAGTGTAAGATTAGATATTGTGATCTTTGATTTTCATAGTAATTGTGGCAGCAGTTTAGAGAGTGGATGTAGCTCTTGCATTGAGGTGAATCACTATAAATCCTTGTGTCTCATTTAATTATGAATTTGCTTCAATCGTGCCAATTCTCTATTATTTCTTGTGGTATTGGGACTATATTTCCATATTGTTTATACAGTCTAAACCATAACAACTGGTATCAGAGAAGAGGTTCTAATTGTTAGCAAGAATAATGTCCAGAGAAGAAGGAATTAGCGGGCCGACGATTAGCAAATTTGATAGAGATGATTTTGCTTATTAGAAAATGAATATTCAAGATTATCTCTACAGAAAAAAGTTACATCAACCCTTGAAAGGATCAAAGCCAGATAAAATGACTGATGATGAATGGAAGTTGTTGGATAGATAGGTGTTGGGAGCGATTTGACTAACTCTCTCAAAGAATGTAGCACACAGCGTGGCAAAGGCAGAAACCATCACTGATTTGATGAAGGTGTTATCAGACAGGCATGAGAGACCCTCTGCCAAAAACAAGGTGCATCTTATGAAAAGGTTGTTCAATTTGAAAATGGATGAAAGAGCTACGATGGCCGCACATCTGGACGTTTTCAACACAATATTGAATCAATTGGAATCGATAAGGATTACTTTTGAAGATGAGATTCAAGCACTTATTTCGCTTGCCTCTTTACCAAACAGTTGGGATCACTTTCGTTCAACTGTTAGCAATTCTATGGGAAGCCAAAAGCTAAAGTACAAAGAAACCAGAGATAATATTCTTATAGAGGAAATCAAAAGAATGGATTCTGGTGAAGGTACGAGTTAAGGGATAAACTTGGTGATAGAAATTCTAACAAAGGAAGCAGAAGAGGTCGATCGAGAAATGGAAGAAGCATATCGAGAGGCAGAAAATAAGAGTGTTGGAACTACGAAAAATAAGGCCACTTAAAGAAGAATTGTAGAGTACCTAAAAGAGAGCAAAATAGAGGCAACGCTGTAAATGCTGTGACTGATGAGGTACGATATACTCTCGTATTATTTGTTAATAATTTTATGTACACTTGGGTGATGGATTGGAGAGCTTCATTTCATACAACATCACAACGCCACGTAATTGAAAATTACATAGCTGGTGACTACGAAAAGGTGTATTTGGTTGATGAAACACCTTTGGAGATAGTCGGTATAGGAGATATTCGTTTAAGACATGAAAATGGAACCATTTGGAAGATTTGACAAGTGAGGCATGTACAGAAGCTGAGACGAAACTTGATCTCAGTCAGCCAACTATATGATTTAGGAGATTATGATGTAACTTTTAATAAATCCTGCTGGAGGTTGACTAAAGGAGCCATGGTTGTTGCTCGTGGAAATAGAAGAGGAACCTTTTATATGACTACTGATAATAGAGGTGTTGCTTCTGTCATTGGTTATGATGATAGTTCAAGTTTGTGGCATTACAGACTTGGACATATGAGTGATAAGGGAATGAAGATACTTCTGTCCAAGGGACTTCTGCCAAACTTGAATTTGATTGAGCATGAGCTATGTGAAAGTTGCATTTTTGGGAAGCAGAAAAAGGTTAGTTTTGCGACTGGTGGAAGATAATTGAGAAATCATAAGTTGGAGTTAGTTCACAATGATGTGTGGGGTCCCACTCTCATTGCATCACTTAGAGGGTCAAGATACTATGTGACCTTTATTGATGATTTGAGCAAAAGGTATGGTTTTATTTTATCAAAAATAAATTTGAGGTATTTAGTGCCTTCAAGAAGTGGAAAGTCATGGTGGAGAACGAAACACAGCTAAAGGTGAAGTGTCTAAGATCTGAATGGCGGAGAATATGTAGACAAAGATTTCAAGAAGTACTGTACAGATAATGGGATCAAGATGGAGGAAACCATCCCTAGCAAACCTTAACAGAATGGTGTAGCTAATAGGATGAACAGAACACTGAATGACCGTGCAAGGAGTATGAGACTCCATTGTGGATTACCAAAGATGTTATGGGCTGAGGCAGTTAACAATGCTGCATTCTTACTCAATAGGAGTCCATCTACACTGGTAAATTTCAAATTACCAGAAGGGGTTTGGAGTGACAAAAAGGTAAACATTTCAATTCTGAAAGTGTTTGGTCGTGTTGCCTATGTTTATGATGATTCTGTCAATAGAAGCAAGCTTGATCCGAGATTGAAGAAATGTTTCTTCATTGGCAATGGCAATGCTGAGTTTGGTTATCATTTATGGGAAAATCAAAGTTGGAAGATTATTAGAAGTAAAGACGTCATTTTTAATGAACAAGTGATTTATAAAGATAGCCAGGGCGTAGAAGACAACACGAGCACTGAGAAGAGAGAGAAAGCAATTCCACTGGGTGATATGCCAATGAATGAGATGCAGGGTAGCGGCAATGAAGAAGAATGAGAAGAAGATCAGGGAGAAGATGACAACAATGAAGAATTAGTAGAAGAGGGTTTGACTCCTCAAACTAATGATTAGACTCCAATGTTAAGAAGATCTTCTTGTAATAATAAAAGAGCACCGGATAGGTACACACCTTCTCCTCCATATAACTGACGTGCACTGCACCATATTTTGTTGACTGACGATAGTGAACCAGAGAGTTATGATGAAGCAATGCAACTAAATGAATCAATCAAGTGGGAGTCAGCGATGAAAGATGAGATGAGTTCACTTTCATCAAATCAAACTTGGAAGCTGGTGAAATTACTGAAAGGGAAGAAAGCCTTGCACAACAAATGGGTCTACCATATAAAAGAAGAACTGGATGGCAATAGACGGTACAAGGCGAGGCTGGTCGTGAAAGGATTTCAACAGAAGGAAGGTGTTGACTACAATGAAATTTTCTCTCTAGTGGTTAAACTGACCTCTATTTGAACTTTACTTGGGATTGTGCCAGAAGAAGATTTGAATATGGAGCAGTTAGATGTGAAGATTGCATTCCTGCATGGTGACTTGGAGGAAGAAATCTACATGCAACAGCCATAAGGTTTTGAAGTAAAGGGAAAAGAGAATATGGTGTGCGAACTTCAAAAGAGTTTATACGAGTTGAAGTAGGCTCTATGGCAATGGTATAAGAATTTTTATGGTTTCATAAGCAGTAACTGCTTCCAAAAATGTTATGCAGACCACTGCTGTTATATGAAAAGGTCTAAAAATTCTTATATCATTCTACTCCTGTACGTAGATGATATGCTAATTGTAGGACCTTGCATGGAGGAAATCAACAATTTGAAGGAAAAGCTATCGAAGGAATTCTCTATGAAGGATTTGGGTGCTGCAAAACATATCCTTGGAATAAGAATTACAAGGGATAGAAAGAACGGGGTTTTGAAGCTCTCACAGGACTATGTGAAGAAAGTATTAGCAAGATTCTACATGAATGAAGCAAAACTGATCAATACTCCTTTGGGCAGTCATTTCAAGCTGTCAAAGGACCAGTCACCTTTAACGGATACTAAGAAAAAATACATGACAAAGGTACCATATACTTCTGCCATTGGTAGCCTTATGTACAAGCAGATTTATGAGCAATCTAGGAAAGCAGCACTGGGAAGCAATGAAGTGGATTCTCAGGTACTTAAAAGGTACTATTGACTAGCTTTGTGTTTTAGAAAGTCAGGAAAAAGCTTACAAAGCTATGATGAGCGTGTTAAGAAATCAGACATAAGCTTACAGGGTTTTGTTGATGCTAATATGACCGGAGATGTTGATGGCAGGAAGAACACCACGGGTTATGTGTCTACTCTCAACAGCACCACAATTAGCTGGGATTCAAAGTTGCAAAAGATTGTTGCACTATCTACAACAGAAGCTGAATACATTGCCATGACGGAAGCAAGCAAGGAGATGGTGTGGTTACAGTCTCTTTTAGAAGAATTGGGATACAAGCATGAAAAAAGTGTCTTGTGGTGTGATAGTTAGATTGTGATTCATCTTATGAAGAATCCGATGTATCATGCTAGGACAAAGCATATATAGGTTCTATATCATTATATCAGGTCAGTTCTAAAAGATGGAGTGTTGACGCGTTAGAAAATCATTGGAAGTAAGAATCCTGTTGACATGCTGACAAAGTCGGTTACGATTGATAAACTAAAGTTGTGCACAACTTCAGTTAGACTTCTCGCTTAAGCATTGAGAAGTGGAACTGCTGTTAGGAAAGTTAAATGATGATAACAATTAATAGTCTCCAATCGTTTGGGAGTGGGAGATTGTTAAGTGGGCCCTCATGATTGAAAGAAGTAGTAGTATACGCAGGAAATATTGACAAGAAAATATTACATATGCATGCATTGTTATCTAACAAAGAGAAGAAAAGGTTGAAAGGTAACAGTTAGGTACAGAGAAAATTTGTATGTCCTTTTGGTGGCGAACAATTCATGAAAAGAAAAAGATGAGTAGGTGAGAGTTTGTTAATATTCTTGACAAACAAAGATACGATCATCGCAAGCTGCAAATTTTCTCTTGTGATTTCTCTATATATAATGAGACGTATGCATTCAGTTAAATTGAGATAGGAGTACAAAGAGTAATTTTAATTATTTGCTCTGTATTAATTGTTCAGTTCGTGAACAATTGAGAAGGTTAAAAAATTGAGAGAAAAATTGGAGAGTGATTACAATTAGAAACACATTGGCTAGCTAGTTTTGCCAGAGTGTAAGAATAAATATTATAATATCTGATTTTCATAGTAATTCTAGCAACAATTCAGAGAGTGGATGTAGCTCTTACATTGAGAGTGAACCACTATAAATCCTGGTGTCTCATTTAATTACGAATTTGCTTCAATCGTGCTAGTTCTCTATTATCTCTTGCAATATTGAGATTATATTTCCAGATTGTTTATACAGTCTAAACCATAACAGAGAGGAATGAGAAAAATTATTCTCCCCCCTTCATTCATTCTATTTCTCATTTATAAGCCTTACATCATAGCTGTACCTTTTGTAAGATTTAGAGCTAATGATCGGCCGTACAATCAAAAATTATTTAGCTCATAACAAACTCCCTCGTCCAAGCAAGTTTTTTGCTGGCCCTTCGCTCTCGTCCTACTATGATGGTTTCATTCGTAACATTTTGTAACTAAAATTTCATCGACTACCTATCCGTAAATTAAATGATTAGATTACAAAAAATTCTAAACTTTACTCAATTTTTTAATTATAACCCGAACTATAAAAAGTGATAATTAAATATCTGAATTCTCAATTTTTTTACAAATCTAACCCAACTTTAACATCTCCATTAACAAAACTAACATGGAAAATCACGTTAGAAGTTACTTTAGACATGTAAGATAATAGGTGCAAAAGTATCTACACGTTAGATTTTTGTTTAAATAATTAATTAATATTAAAAAATTTAAAACAAGGAGATGGGATTCCAATTCCTACGATTGGAAAGCTTCTGTTACCTAATGTGTCTAGGCTACCTATCGTCAAATTAATGTGGAAAGAGAAATTAGTCCTATTTTTAGTAGATAACGTTGGTATTATTGTTAATGCACAAAGGTAAATTGTTCAAGGAAGCTTAGTATCGCATTGGCTCTTGATTTAGTTGCAAACTTATCTTCATATGTACTGTTGGTAAAATTAGGAAGTCAAACAATAGTATTCAGACAGTCATATTCGATCCTAAAGGATGTAGACTATCTGTTGTTGTGAATTTGGAGGACAAGAATGGAAAAATAATTGTTGTTGCAATGCCTACCTAGGTATCTGATAGTTTTGACGACTCCAGA
Source organism: Erythroxylum longipes (assembly GCA_027563885.1). Taxonomy (NCBI): domain Eukaryota; kingdom Viridiplantae; phylum Streptophyta; class Magnoliopsida; order Malpighiales; family Erythroxylaceae; genus Erythroxylum; species Erythroxylum longipes. The sequence goes on from JAOQMS010067312.1 coordinate 7,248, forward strand.
GGTGAAGATCCACTTCCTCCACCTCCATTGCCATCACAGCCACACTTGTAAATTCCAAATATAAGTGTACACTTACACATAAATAGACATGATAATTGAATGGAGAAATGGAAAAGAATCTTGGAAAGCAGATCGAGATGAAACTCGAGATTGAAGAAAAAAATAGAAACCTAACTCTAAAGCAAACCCTAACCACCCCACCCTCAAAATTTAAAGAACAATTAAAGGAAGAAGATGAAAAATGGGTTGCGGAGAGTGACTTAATAAGATAAAATCAACTTGAAAAATATCAAAAAGAGAAAAGAATCAATGATGGCTTGGATCATACATATACATGAACAACGCATAATAGGACACATATATCTGTACATACAATGCATTCTTTAAAATAAGAAGAAGAAAAAAGGAAAGTTGTGTATAGGAAATGGAGCTGTAGACGATCATAACGTTCTTCCCAGGGCGATGGTGGGGGTAATGAGGATCGACAGGGAGAAGAATAACGAAAAAAGAAGATTTTGAAAAAGTCTAATTTATTCATTTAATAATTTTATATTATATTTAGATAATGAAAAAAATAAAATATATTTAAAATTTGGTTTTTATTAATATTAATTAATTATTTAAATAAAATATGATGTGGCTTGCCATGTTAGCTCTGTTAACAAGGATACTAACCTTGAGCTAGATTTGCAAAAAATTGAAAATTCAGATATTAATTTCCACTTTTTTAAATTTGAAATATAATTGAAAAATTGAATAAAATTTCAGATTTTTTTTGTAATTAACTCTAAATTAAACTATATATAAAACTAAATGCATAATTTCATGTTCGTTATTTTTCCGCAACAAAATGCTTCCATTGAAATCTCAAACAAACCAGCTATTTTTGCTTGGAATATAACTACTACAAACGTGTCATAAGATTAGATACATTAATTTTACAATTTCCTAATATTTTAATTTTCCAATAAATATTATCCAGTAATGCATTCAAATATTATTAAAATATTATCCAATAATTAGTAAACTGTGTAAGGCCCCAAAATCTTGACTTTATAAATATTACTTTTGGGGTCGTAAATAGTGTATTCCAAGGTAAATAGTCACATTAGGGACCCAAACTTTTTATTTTATTTGATATCAGATAATATTGTTCAAGAATAGCCCGAGGACCAAATTAAAGCTCAAAACGAGTTCATTTTGAAGGTTTGACCAATGGTTGACTAGTGGTCAAAGTTTGACCTGAAAAGGGTGAAAGTCAAATCCAAAAATATTAATGGAAATAAATGATATTAATTAAGGTTTTTTTGTGGTGTTGATATTTTTCTTATGGGTATTTTTACTGAGAAGAAGAAAATAATGGATTAAAAGTGAAAGTCAAATTTGGATTTTTTAAAAAAGGAGAAAAAATTATTAAGTGACTACATGACTTTAATTTCCACCTAACACTCTCTTCTTCACCAAAGATAGCCGGGAACAAGCCTCCTCCTTTCTTCTCCATTTTCCATTCATTTTCTTTCATTTTCAAGCCCACTTTCTTTACTTTTAACCCCCAAATCACCTATTAAATACTAAATCATCAAGGGTCCCTAAACTTGCTATATCAATAACAACTTTGAGAAAAGATGAAGAAAAGGTAAATGCGTGTTCTTGATGAATAGTAATAAAAAATTTATAAGGTAAGTTAATGGAGTTTTGGTTATTTTTTAGTACATGATTTTGGTGTAGTTGCATGCATTGATGAATAAAATGCATGAAATTGAATGTTTATGCAATATTATGAAGATAAAGAAGAGGAATTGAAGGAGAGAGAGAAAGAGAAAGAGAAGGAATAAGGGATTGTTGGTGAAATTGAAGTTGATGGAAGCTTAATTTGAAGAATTGGACATCAATTTGGTATATGTTCATATAATTCTATTTTTTTCCTATAAATTGTGTATTATGTAATTTAAGGCTGTTGAGATAAAATTAGGGGTTTATGAAATTTTTGTTAAAAATATTTAATCAGATGCTAAATGAAGTAGTATATGTGACTAATTGGAATTTCGGACTTATAATTTGTATTTCGCCAATTGGCATATATTATGTTTGAATTGGAAAACTTGATATACATGTTATTTTTGACTTATTGATGAGATGAATATGGAATTTTATATTTCACAATGTTATATAAACTAAATTAAAACCAATAACGGAAGAAGAAAAATGACATAAGAAGTGACATTTGTTTTGGTTGAATGTGGAATAGCTTGAATTGGCTATTATGAGTGTTTATCATTAAATTTCAATGGAATTTAATTAGATTTGCCCTTATTAAAATAGATAGGAATTGGAGGAATTTGATAAGGTTAGCATGCCAATTAGGGAGTTAGCAGTATTGTGTTATGATATATGTTACCGGATTGTATGGATTTGAGAGCTCGATTCCGGTGTAAGATATTTGATTTAGGTTATGAACTGCATGGCTCTGAGAGCTCAGTCTTGATATTTAAACATTAAAAAAAAAGATTGTATGGCATGTACACATAAAGAAGTGAAGGATCTTATAGGATTTTATTGTGGATTATATATGAATACATAAAAGTTATGTATGAAATCTGGTTTAGATGTGTTGAAATGTATTAGAGGATGGGTAAATTATTTTGTCAAGGAGTTTGGCATAGAGATGGGTAGTTGAGTAATGTGCAAGAGAAGTGTATTAAAGTTTCTTGTTAGAGGTTAGAAGTAAATAAAGAGGAAACTTTGTCAAAAGTTTTATAAAGTGAATAGTAATTGCTAAAATAATGAGGTGTTAAATAGAGAATATTATAGTTCGAAATGTTAGGTATGTAAGAATATGGTAACAATTGATATGACAATTCCAGTATCAGGTCGGTTTTGGGTCTATGATTGTGTACATGTCAAATGAAGGATTATATGAGAATATAATGTGACTCTAATATCGATCTAACCATTCTATCTGTTATAGACTAAAGAATGGAACCAGGCACTTTAGGAGCCATTAAGGGAGAGGAGGAGAGTCATGCCTAAACTAGTGATATAGATAGGGGCATGGTAGGGTTGCCAGTATAGCTCGTACCACCACCTATCGGTCAACTAGCTCCTAACCCGATATAGTTTTTCTAAACTATGATGGACTATATGAAACAACAGTTGATTGCTGCATTTCCTGTATACTCACAACCATCTCTTCCACTATAGAAACTTACATTAGAGAAAGCTAAGAGGTTGGGAGTAGAGGATTTTCCGGGGGAGTCATCAATTACTGCTCCATATATCGAGTTTTGGCTAATTGAGATAAAGAGAACTTGTTATCTTCTCTATTGCACACCTGAAGCGAGAATGGAATGTGCAGATGGTCTTCTTTAGGGACCAACATATCAGTTGTGGATTCCATTAAAAGGCTTGTTCCACCACAGGATCTTACTTGGGAGTACTTTTTGTCTCAATTTGTAAATAAATATATAGGGGAGGATTATAAGGATGAGATGAGGGATGCATTCCTTCATTTGAAACAGGGGTATAGGAAAGTATCATAATATGAGAAAGAGTTTGATAGATTGAGTATGTATATGGAAAGATTAATTCCTACAGGGGCAAATAAGTGTAAGAGATTTGAAGCAGGCCTCCACCATGACATCAAGAAACTCCTTGTTGCACTACAGATTAGGGATGATAGAGAGATGGTGAAAGTAGCCATGAGGATTGAAAAGGTCAATATTAATGAACACAAATGTAGAAATAGAGGATAGTAGAAGAGGAGTCAGGTACAATCTAGTTCATCCTTCTCAGCTAACAAGAAGCAAAAGGGTTCAGGGTTTCACGCTCCAGCACAAACATAGGCATCCTATCACCAATTAGGGTAGAGTTAGAGATCAATTGTTAAGGTAGGATAGCTGACACCATCTATATGGGTCAGGATGTGGGATAGTTATTGCATGTGAGCATTGTGGGAAGAAACATGGCAGACTGTGTTGGAAGATGATGGGAGCATGCCTACGATGTAGATCTATGGAGCATTTTTAGGGAGATTGCCCTAGTAGATGGTATCAAATAGTTAGTCAAGCAGGGAGACCAGTTCTTACCACTCTAAGGGGTAGAGTTAGAAGAACGGGAGCTAGTTTTGGTGCTAGTGGTCAAAGGTTCACATTAGAGACAATTGATGGACCTAATACCTATACTCCAGCTCGTGTATATGCTATGCAAACCTGTGATGTCCCAAATACGATTGCGGGTATTTTAATATCTTTGACATTTTTGTTTGTGCTTTGATAGACCTAGGATCTACACATTCTTATATATGTATGCCATTGTCTGAAAATATGGGTTTACTTATTGACACTCTTGAACATGAAATTTTAGTCGTAAATCCTTTAGGTCATAGTGTGGTGGTAAATATGGATTACAAGAATTGTTTATTAAGAATACAAGGTTATGAATTTCCTGGTGATTTGATTGAACTACCTTTCTGCGAATTTGATGTGATCCTTAGTATGGACTGGTTATCTAGACATCATGAAGTGGTAGATTGTCATCTTAAAAGAATCACTCTTAGAACAATTGATATTAATGAGATCATAGTTATTGTCAAAAGTTCAAATTTTCTCTCCAATGTTATATTAGTGACAATAGCAAAAATGCTTATTAGAAAGGTGATTGTACCTACTTAGTTTATTTTCTTGAAGCTAGAAAGGATGATCCTAAAATTCAAGATATATAAACTGTATGTGACTTCTAGGATATATTTCCTGAGGAGTTACCAGGGTTACCATTAGAAAGAGAAGTTGAATGTTTTATTGATGTGATACCTAGTACAACACCATTATCCATTGTACTATATTGGATGGCACCCACAGAGCTTAAGGAATTGAAAATCCAACTACAAGAACTTCTTGAGAAGGGTTTTATACGCCCTAGTGTATCTCTATGGGATGAACCTTTGTTATTTGTCAAGAAGAAAGATGGGTCTCTTAAGTTATGTTTGGAATACAGACGATTGAATAAAGTGACTGTGAAGAATAAATATCCACTGCCTAGAATAGATGACCTTCTTAATTAGCTTAAAGGTGCAGGTGTTTTCTCTAAGCTTGATCTGAAATCAAGATATTACTAGTTGAGAGTAAAGGAAGCAGATGTCCCGAAGACATTATTTCAGAACTAGATATGCGCAATATGAATTTTTAGTGATTCCTTTTGGATTCATAAATGCTCCAGTATCCTTTATGGATCTCATGAATTGTATTTTCCATCCTTACTTGGTTGTGGTAGTCTTCATTGATGATATGTTGGTTTATTCTAAGAATCAAGAAGAGCATAATGAGCATTTGAGAATTTTTTGCAAACTTTGAGAGATAAATAACTTTATGCCAAGTTCAGTAAATGTGAATTTTAGCTTGATGAAGTTTCTTTCCTTGGTCATGTCATATCGACAGATGGGATTAGAGTTGATCCTAAGAAGATAGAAGCCATTCTACAATGGAAGTCACAAAGGAATGCTACAGAGATTAGAAGTTTCTTAGGTTTGGTAGGATATTATAGAAATTTGTTAAAGGATTCTCTATAATCACAGTACCTTTGACCAAGTTACTTCAAGAGAATGCAAAATTCATGTGGAGTGATAAATTTCAAGAAAGCTTTGAGAAGTTAAAGGCCATATTGACTGAAGTGTCTGTTCTTACACAACCTGTACCTAATACAGATTTTGTGATCTACAGTGATGCCTCACTTAACAGGATTAGATGTGTACTCATGCAAGAGAGAAAGGTAGTTGCTTATACTTCTAGGCAACTTAAGCATCATGAAAGGAATTACCCAACCTATTATTTAGAGTTAGTAGTCATAATCTTTTCTTTGAAGATTTGGAGGCATTAATTTTATAGAGAGATATGTTATATTTACACAAATCAAAAAAGTCTTAAATATTTGCCTACACAAAAAGAGTTGAACTTAAGGAAAAGAAGATGGATAGAGTTGATTAATGATTATGATTGCATCATTAACTATCATCCAGGAAAAGCAAATGTAGTAGCTGATGATCTTAGCAGCAAATCATTATTAGCTTTAAGAGCAATGAATGCTAGATTATTTGTAGCCAGTGATGAAGCCATTGTAGTTTAGTTGAGGCTTAAACCAAACTTGTTACAACAAGTCAAGGAAGCATAAAAACAAGATGAAAAGCTACTTACCATTTTTAAATAAATTTAGGAGGGGAAAGATAGTGAATATATAATCAAAGAGGATATCTACTTGTATCACAAATATAGAATCTGTCCCTAATAATGATGAGCTAAAAAAGAACATCATGAAGGAAGCCTATAGCAGTTCATATATTGTGCACCCAGGAAGTAATAAAATGTACCAAGATTTGAAGACACATTATTGGTGATCAGGTATGAAGAGAGACATTGCAGATTATGTTACCAAATGTCTTACTTGCCAACAAGTAAAAGCAAAACATCAAGTTCCATCGGGTTCACTTAAACCAATAGCAATACCCGAATGGAAATGGGATCGAATCACGATAGATTTTGTGTCTAGTTTGCCTCAAAATAGGAAGGAGAATAATGTCGTATGGGTGATTGTATACAGATTAACCAAGTTAGTTCACTTCTTATCAGAACTGACTAATAACTCTTAAAGTATGCAAAATTAGACATCAGTGAGATATTACGGTTGCATAGAGTACCATCTTTCATCATATCAGACTAAGATCTAAGATTCACCTCAATATTTTGGAATAAATTACATAAGGCCTTGGGTACTAAGTTGAATTTTAGTACAACTTTTCATCCTCAAATAGATAGACAATCATAAAGAGTGATTCAGGTTCTAGAAGATATGTTTAGGAGTTGTGTTATCAATTTTAAAGGAAGTTGGGATGATCATCTCCCATTCATTGAATTTGCATACAATAATAGCTATCAAGCAAGCATACAGATGGCACCATATGAGGCTCTTTATGGTAGAAAGTGCAGAACACTCTTATGTTGGATAGAAATTAGTGAAAGCAGGTGCAGAATTGAAAAAGGAAATAGAGGATAAGGTGAAAATTATAAAGGAAAGGTTGAAAGATGCTTTTGATCGCCAAAAATCATATGCAAATTTAAAGAGAAAGGACATTGAATATGTTGTGGGTGATAAGGTTTTCTTGAAAGCTTCACCATGGAAGAAAGTGTTTCAATTTGGTAAGAAGGGTACGTTAAGCTCTAGATTCATTGGTCCATTTGATATCATTGAGCGTGTGAGACTAGTAGCCAACAGATTAGCAATGCCACAAGATATGGAAAAGATTTATAATGTCTTCCATATGTTTATATTAAGGAAATATCGGTCTAATCCATCACACATTATAAAACTAGAAGATATTGAAATACAACCATATCTATCTTATGAAAAGAAGCCAGTGAAGATTCTAGCAAAAGATGTAAAATAACTAAGGAACAAGACGGTTCCACTGGTGAAAGTACTATGGACCAATCGTAAGGTCAAGGAAGCTACATGGGAACTATAAGAAACCATGAGAAAGTCTTCTCGACGACTATTTGACAAAGGTAAATTTTAAGGATGAAATTTATTTTAGAGGGGAAGAATTGTAATGCTCCAAAATCTTGATTTCATGAATATTACTTTTTGAGTCATTAGCAGTATATGTCGAGGTGAATAGTCACATTAGGGACCCAAACTGCATTTTATTTTATTTGGCATTAGATAATATTGTTCAAGGATAGCCAGATGATCAAATTAGAGCTTAAAACGAGTTCGTTTTGAAGGTTTGATCAAAAGTTGACAAGTGGTCAAAGTTTGACCTGAGAAAGGGTGAAAGTCAAATCCAAAAATATTAATGGAAGTAAATGATATTAATTAAGGTTTTATATGGGGCTAATATTTTTCTTATGGGTATTTTTATTGAGAAGAAGAAAAGAATGGACTAAAAGTTAAAGTTAATTTTGGATCTTAAAATAGAAGGGGAAAAAGTTATTAAGGAACCACATGACATTAATTGCCACCTAACACTCTCTTCTTCACCAAAGATAGCCAAGAACAAGCCTTCTCCTTTCTTCTCCATTTTTCTTTCATTTTCTTTCATTTTCAAGCCCACTTTCTTTACTTTTAACTCCCAAATCACCTATTAAACATTAAATCATCAACCTAGGTCCCTAAACCCACCATATCAACAAAATTTTTTAGGAAAAGATGAAGAAAAGGTATATGGGTGTTCTTGATGAATAGTACCTGAAAATTTATAAGGTAAATTAATGGAGTTTTGATTTTTTTAGTACATGATTTTGGTGTAGTTGCATGCATTGATGAATAAAATGCATGAAATTGAATGTTTATGCAATATTATGGAGATAAAGAAGAGGAATTAAAGGAGAGAGAGAAAGGGAAAGAAGGAATAAGGAATTGTTGGTGAAAATGAAGTTGATGGAAGCTTAATTTGAAGAATTGGACATCAATTTGATACGCGTTCATGTAATTCTATTTTTTTCCTAAAAATTATGTATAATGTAATTTAGGGTTCTTGAGAGAAAATTGGGGGTTTATGAAATTGTTGTTAAAAATATTTAATTGGATGCTAAATGAAGTAGTGTATATGATTATTGGGATTTGGACTTATGATTTGTATTTTCCCCAATTGGTATACATTATGTTTGAATTGAGAAACTTGATATACATGTTATTTTTGACTAATTGGTGAGAAGAATATGTCTTGAATGTTGTATGAACTAAATTAAAACCAATAACGGAAGAAAAAAATTACATTAAGAAGTGACATTTGTTTTGGTCGAATATGAAATGGCTTGAATTGGCTATTATGAGTATTTATCATTAAATTTTAATGGAATTTAATTAGATTTGCTCTTAGTAAAAATTAGGAATTGGAGGAATGTGGTAAGGTTGGCATTCCAATTAGGGAGTTAGTAGTATTGCATCATGATATACGTTACCAAATTGTATGGCTCTGAAAACTTAGTTCTAGTATAAGATATTTGATTTGGGTTATGAACTGCATGGCTCTGAGAACTCAGTCTTGATATGTAAATATTAAAAAAAGAAAAGATTGTATAACCCGATCTCGTATTTTAAAATCCCACTTATCCAGCTCGACATTACAATTCTGTTGATTTTACTTTGGGGAAATTACATACATATATATATATATATTGTGTGTGTGTATATATATACACGCACGCGCGCGCGCGCGCGCACACACACACACACACACACACAATTAAGGAACTTCAATGAAAATAGTAAATGGTTGTAAAAGTGAATTATACTATTTATTGATCATTATGTAATTAGATATGAATGAATATAATAGATACATGCTTGTATTTCATAAAGTAATTTTAATGCCTAGTTTTACTTAGAAATAAATCAAGATATTTATATTTGAAAAAAATATATTATGCATTTTATGGTTGAATGAATTGAATTGAATGAGAAATGAAATTGCTTGAGCACCATTAAGCCTATAGCTTAGCGTGTGAATTTTCTTTTATATATATATAACTTCAATGAAAATAGTAATTCGTTGTGTAGGATCGTTGAGTTTGATTTCAATTAATTGTTGATTATGATTTTTAATTAGGTCAAGTGGATTTTCATTACAAACGTTCTATAATAGTGTTTCGATTTCTAGTTGAATAAACATATTGTTGAAAAGATAGAATTGAAAATAATCTAATTTAGTGGTTAGAAGTTGCAATTTTTGAAAATAGGTAGTATGATATATAGGAATTTTGAGAATTATTGATTATTGATTTAGATTTTTAATAGTGGGAGTTTTTAATGTAATATAATGTAAACATTGACAAATGGATTGTATAATTTTAAGAAGTTATTTCCTAAGATTAATGGTGATCCTGATTCTTGTTGGTAAATAGAAGGTACTGAAAATGTAAAATTTTCTATTATAATGTTATTATAATAACTAATATACCAAATTAGTTTAAAACTTCCATCTGCTATACGTATTTGTAATGGTTTTTCTAATTTTTCCATGTGATTAATAATTGTTTAGAAGCAATACATATTGTAGCTCCTGTATCTATATATGCATTAACTCTTTTATTCTGAATTAGTTCTTCAATAAATGTTGTATTTGGATTCAATTGTTGATTCTGAGTTGGTTTGTGATTCATAGTGATATATTGAAGATATAGTAGAATCGGTATTATAACCAGATTTTATGGGTTCTAAATTTTCTTGGAACGCTGATTGTAATATATTAAGTTTTTCTTTGTATTGAGGTTGGTTCGTTTTTTGTTTAGGACAAGTATTTGCATAATGTCCTTCTTCCTTACATAACCAACATGTACATGATTTTTTCTTTTGGAGGCAATCGGTTCTTTTAAGTTTAAATTGTCTATATTTGTAACTTCTAAACTTTTTTCTATATGGAATAAATGGTTGTTTTGTATCATACTGCGATGGATATCTTTTCCATTTATAGGATTTGTATGGTTGATATCATTTCTTTCTATTTTTATATTTAGAAACTTTTGATTCACATCCATATTGTTATGGTTCTTTTGCATTTTTAGCACAACATAATTGTATATCTTTATGTCTTAGTGTTTTCTTTAATTTTGTATCAAAACATTGTTCTGCTAATATTTCTTGAGTTGTAAGAATAGCTCCACCAAAATTATAGGCGATAATTCTATTATCTCTTTTTTTTTGAAATTTAGTTTCGACTTTTTGATTCATAGGATATGGTAATTTTTGGATAAATATATGAATATACATTTCTTGTTCAGCTCTAGTTAATTTATAATAATATTTTAAAATTCACACATATATTCGTCTAAATAGCATATATCACATATTCTCATATTATTTAAATTCCATAACGCTTTAATTCGTTCATTATTTGATACTTCTTGTTTAAAGGAAAGAATATCTTTTCCTAAAAATTCCTTATAGATTTCTCCTGAAATGATGTGAAAGGTTTGAATGTTACCAGTTGCATTTTGATATAAAGGAGTATTTTTAATTCTGTCAGCATTATCTAATAAAAAGCTTTGTACGATTCCTGAGGTTTTATATGTAATAAAATTCCATAATAATTCTTTATTTTCTAATTCACCAAATAGTTTTTCAATTTGAATTAATAATTGTAATTTATTTGCCCATTCTATTATTAATTTTCTGGTTGTAATACATAATCAAGATTTAGTATACCATCAGATCCTAAAGCAATGTGTTTGGGAGTATATTCAGTAGGATATCTACGTATTTTTGATCCTTTTTGATAATAGCCATGTTATTAATAAATTCATCTTTTTGCCATTGATAAGAATGTTGATGTTCTTTTTTACGTTTATCTCCACTGATTGTTTCTCGTTTTATTTTTTGTTCTTTATTTTTACTACTTTTTGGTTGTTCTACATAAACTTCTTAATCTGATTCATATCCATAAATAATTTCATCTTTATCAGTAATTTGATTAATTGTTTCTGTGTTGGTATGTAAAGTTAATTTTTGTACTAATTGCATAATTTCAGATAGTTGTGTTTGTATATTTCGTTCCACTTGTTTTAATGATTCTTCGTCTGGGATATTTTTGTTTGTTATTAAATTTTCCATGGTTTTATTAAGGAAAATACTTCTTTTAGTTGGGAGGCTTTGCCAAGATGCAACCTACCCATGTGTCCATACTTGCATCTATTTGTACCAAAAGTAAACTTTGAGGAAGATAATTATATAAAACAGGTAAATCCTTGCACAAAGTTTTCAATCTTTGAACGACTTGAGTATCATTAGAAGTCCAATTCCATTATGATTTGGTACTACATTTAAGTTGTAAAAGTTTTCTTTTTTTAGGTAAATCTTTAAAAAAATCCTTGATCTGATATATAATTAAGAAGTCCAAAAAATTGTTGGACTTGAGTGCGAGAGGTTAATTGATTAGGAAATTGTTGAATTTTATTTAATATGTTTGGTTGTAATTTTGAATATCCATTTTGAAATTCAATTCCTAAATATTCTATATTTTGTTGAGCTAATTTTACTTTCTTTTGACTTAAAATTAATCCTTTATCTTGACAACATTGAAGAACTAATTTTACCTTTTTTAAATGATCTATTTTATCTTGATTGGAGTAGATAATAATATCATCTATATAAACAAATGTAAAGTCTTCTAATCCTTCTAAATTATTATCCATAAATCTTTGATAAATACTCGGGGCTTGTTTTAAACCAAAGGGTAATACATTCCATTGATAATGTTTTTGAGGTGGACATGTAAAGGTTGTTAAAGGTTTTGTATTTTTATGTAATCGCCAGTATCCTGATTTTGCATCTAAGGTTGTAAACCATGTATGTCCTTTTAATTTATTGATAATGTAATCTTTTCGTGGTAATTTATAGGCATCTCCAATAGTTACTTCATTAAGTTTTTTTTAATTTATAACCATTCCTCAACCAACAACTACCACTATTCCTACCATTCCATTAATCACACCTCAATAAATTACCCAAATAGCACTAACCCAATCAGAAAGTCCAAAAGGATCTCAAAGGCAAAAAGATTCATCAGAAGCCAAAACCTATGTTATATACAATGGACCAATGGCTGGATTATACGATGAATGGTACAAAGAAGCAATACATATCACTGTACATTCAGGTATATTACATAAAATTTTTTCCTCTCGATCTGAAGCAGAGAAAGCTTTTGCAGAGTTCCGAAATCCTATTTTAAAACCCCAGTATAAACAAGTCCTAGAAACACCTAGCCCAGCAAACAAAATGAAATTTTTAGGCAAACCCATCAACATGGATCGCATCAATTCTATACCTACAAAAACAATACAAGAAGAAGCCCGAAAACTTACTTCTGAAATGTTTAAGATTGTTTCCAAGCACTTAACACTTGGACTGAAGCTCAAAAAATTAATCAATATTATCCACAAAACTGTGGAAAATATGGACCTAAAGCAATTATCCTCCCTGAAGTTGAACCTCTAACAACCTACTTATTTTTTCAAAGTGGTCTTATTGACACCATTTATCTCACCAATTTAAATATCTTATCCGAATTTCTTGCTAGATTTATTCAAGCTGTTAAGAATTACAAAGATCGTTTCGCCAAGAACAGAGAAATGTTTATTAAAATTTTCTGCAGCTACCCCATTTTCAAAGAAAATGACTCTCTCAAGGATACAGAAATCAAATTATCTAAAATGACTTTTCTTCATATTGGGATTAGCAATGGTATTTATCCAGGTATTGATGAGCCACCACAACATACATTTGACTGGAACTTATCAACCAGTTCAATCTCTATTGCCTCGAAGGAGTATTTGTGCAAGGAATTAGAATTACTACCGAATCAATAGTAATTGACTTTCTTTTTACCTTTGTCGGCCATTTGTTTTGGCCCTTTCTTCCTTTCTCTCCTATATAATGTAACAAGGCATTTGCCTCCAGACTTATGAAATAATAAACTCTCTAAGTTCTTACCATCTATCTTTGCTCATTGCCGTGGATTGGCTTTCAAACGCAAATGGAGAACCAGGTATAAACTTAAAGTTTTATCGTTTCATCACTATGTTTAAGTTACTTACATGTTTAATTCAGTTTATTTATTCAGTATTCAGCAATTATTCATTCTTTTGCAATCGTTAATTTCCAGTTATCATTTTTCAGATAATTGGTTACTTCGAAACCAAACAAACATTAAAAAGTTTAATCAAGGAAACATATGCTAGAGAAATCGAATTAGATCATCGTCTCATCAGATATCATGCAAACAACAAACAAGCTCATAGTTCCAGACAATATGAACAAACATATCATATAGCTAAAATGATTCAGTATAGTAAACAACTCAAGGATATTTACAATGAACTTAGAAAAAATTATATTAAGCAAATAAATCCTCTGATAGATTAAAGCATTGTACTCTCATTGTCTTTTACTTCCCTAATAAATATATATTTTTCTTACTCCTCTCTTTATTCATTATGACTTATTTTGAAACCAAAGCATTGCTCAAACATTCAATCCAACACTGTTCTGAAATAAAAGAAAATTAGAATAAATGGATAGAAACCTATGAAGGACATCTCGAACTAGCTAAGTTAAATAAAAATACCCAATTAGAAATTGAAGCAACTCAAATGATTCTATTTATTAAACATATCCGACACAATAATAGACAAAATAAAAAAGAATTTTTGAACGAAATTAATTACCTTATAGATTAAAATGATCATTCAGCTTATTCTATTTTCTGTAGTTACTTTTCTTGCCTTATTTTATATTCAACCATTTTTATTTATGATTCTTATCTGTTAAGTATGTTTACATCCTATCGAAATATTACAGTTTTTATATGAATGTTTTCTTACTAGATTTACTTTTCAATTGCGAAAATATTTATGGTGTAGATTTTTTAATCTTAATTTCGACACTACATACGATATCTATAACTTATATTAAAATAATGATAACCGCTAATTGTATTATTTGTCATTTATTATTCGAGTAGATCCAATATAATCAACAGTTAAAAAATCAATATTATAATGAATTTAAACACTTTGAAAATCGTTATAATTATCTTCAATTTGTTATATCAAATCAGCAAGCCCTATAATCAGTAAAAGATAGATTAAAATTAGCTCAACAACTATATACCTTTTATACAAATGAAGTAAACCATTTAGAAAGAACATGAAATGATCATCAAATAAGTACACGTTATCATGTTTAAATCTGAAGAAATAACAAATAGATTCAACCATTTTAGATGTTGAAAATTTAGAATTAACTGAGACTTTAGGAACTTTTCATATATATACACTATTATCTAATGATAAACAAAAACAAATTGCTAAAACAAAATTAAATTTAAAATCTAGTCAAGATATTTAACACTTGTTATTCTAAAATATAATCAATCGTAAAAATACTATTTATTTTGGTAAAATAGTACATGAAACCCTTATACGAATTGATCAATGTAATGGACATATGAGAATTAACCTAATTGATTAAGAAAAAATAAGTAGACAATTACAAAAAATCCCTCTAGAAAAACGTTTAAAAATTGGTTACATTCATCTTTCTACAATTCAAATTATGTTAAAATCCACTTTTCAAGAAGGAATTGATTCTCCTATACGAATGGCCATTGTAGATGAAAGAATGACAAATTTAAATGATCAAAGTATAGGTATTATGAATGGAAATCTCACTTATGGAAAAATTAAATTTAATACTTGATTAAAATTAAGCATACCTTTAAAATCCCATAAATTAGATGAAACTATAACTGTCGCCTATAAATTTTGCAAAGAAAATCTTATGATAACAGGACAATTTCCTTTTTCTATCACTTATCAAATAAGCTATGCATTAACAAATTCGCATCATAGTATCGAATTTAAAAATACAGATAAAATTTATATTGATCAATTATTTAATGATGTTACAAAAGTGGGAACAAATTTTAGAACAAAATTAAGAACATTACCTGCAATTCAATATCCCATTCAATTACATCCATCTATAAATCGAAGACTATCTTTTTCAGAACAGTCATCTTCTTCATCTCCTCAATTATTAAAATCACAATCTTTAAGATTATCCAAACCAATTAGATTTATAGAAACTGAACAAAATATAGAATCAAAATTTAAAATTACTGATCCTATCATCCCTAATCCTACAATAGAAAATTCAATAAAACTCGAAGATATTAAAAATCAAATTAGTGAGTTAACTTCTTATCTAAAACATACATCATGAGTGTTACACAACATATAAAAGAATTAAAGGAACAACAACAGAAATTAGAAACCAAAATTACTGAACACAGGTTCAAGCAAGTATTAACAGCAAATACACATTATACAAAATGTAGAACAAAAATTAGGAAATGAATTAAAAGATTTAAAAATAATACCCCATGCATCGGAAATGGTATCAGAGCCTATTACCTTAAAGTAATTTTAATGCCTAGTTACGCTTAGAAATAAATCAAGATATTTATATTTGAAAAAAAATATATTATGCATGTTATGGTTGAATGAATTGAATTGAATGAGAAATGAAATTGCTTGAGCACCATTAAGCCTATAGCTTAGCATGTAAATTTTCTTTTATATATATATATATATATATATATATATATAACTTCAATGAAAATAGTAATTGGTTGTAAAATTAAATTGTACAATTTATTGATCATTATGTGATTATATATGAATGAATATAATAGATACATGCTTGTATTTCATAAAGTAATTTTAATGCCTAGTTATGCTTAGAAATAAATAAAGATATTTATATTTAAAAAATATTATATAATATGCATGTTATGGTTGAATGAATTGAATTAAATGAGAAATGAAATTGCTTGAACACCATATATATATATAAAGAGCTTCAATGAAAAGAGTAATTGGTTGTAAAATTAAATTGTACAATTATTGATCATTATGTAATCATATATGAACGAATATAATAGATACATGCTTGTATTTCATAAAGTAATTTTAATGCCTAGCTATGCTTAGAAATAAATTAAGATATTTATATTTAAAAAATATTATATAATATGCATGTTATGGTTGAATGAATTGAATTGAATGAGAAATGAAATTGCTTGAACACACACACACACACACACACACACACACACACACACACACACACACACACACACACACACACACACACACACA
>JAOQMS010067355.1:0-23940 GCA_027563885.1 Erythroxylum longipes
TATCTCATACATAATGAATGCATGGCAAAGCCTAGGGTTGGCAATTTTCTAAATGGCATACAATCACATAATATCACGTATTATTTGCATCCATTCATCTTATGAACTAATAAGCCACTTTTGATTGTCCATCCTAGAACATAAAAAAATACAAGGCTTTTAAGCCCAAAATAATCTTCTTGTACTTGGATCTTTCGCTTCGAACTCTTTGCTCACATGACCTAACCCATTTAGGGAAAAAATGTGTAATGGCATTTTATAAAACTGAATTTTGTTACTTTGAAAACAAAGAATCCAGCACTAGATTTTTATAAATCCAAATCTTTGTTATAAAAAATAAAAATTGTACTTGTTTTCATTAAAACTGAAAATTGTTCCATTAAAACAAAAAACCAGTACTTTGTTTTATTTTTTTATCAAAACTGAAACTTGATTCATTGAAACAAAATTCCAACATTTTGGTTTTCGCAAAACCTAAACTATGCCAATACATAAAAGGATACATCGGAACCATTACCTCTTCATTTCTTTAATCCATGGCTGCTTCATTTTCATCATTACATCAATTTGTACATTACAAAATCAAAATAAACAGAAAAATGAAGCCAAGGAGGAAACATGGTGATGATAGACCACCCTCCTTGTTACAAACCAAATGAAGAAATCTTACATGGTAAATAAAAATTCTATGGACAACCAAAAGAGCTAAACATACACCATATATATTTCTATCAAATAAAAATATACAGCATACAAAAAATAATTGCCAACCTATGCATCATATATAGGAATCGAAATCATGCATAATAACTATGACTCTGATACCACTTGTTAGATCAGAAACTAAAACATGCAAGATTTGGCTGAAACAGTAGATTTCAAAACTTTTTTAGAAATCACAATATAGCGGAAGCAAAAACACCAAATCAACATGCTTTAATTCATACATGATACTATATAAGGAAAATAAATATATAACAAGAATAGGATCGGAATATTACCGAATCCTCACTACAACTTTGACTCCTCGCTGCTATGTCCTCAACCAATCTGATCTACCACTTGTTCTCCTTAGACAACTTAGTTATCAAGATCCTTTGGTAGGAAAGGATAAGAAAAATAGGATAGCAAACCTTTTGCTATCTTCGGCTATTTTAAAAAAGAATCAAAAGAAAATTGGGAGAGACCACTTATTACATCTGTATTTTTTATCAAAGCTAAAAAAAATGAAATGTACAAAAACCGAAATCACAAACTATTGGATGGTTTTATTTGAGAGCATGAAGAGACAAATGAAGAGCTTCTAGAAAACCTTAATTTTCATGGCTGCATGTACGTTCATGTGTCCAACACTTGAACGTAAATGATGTCCAACACTTGGATGTTTTTCTTCCATCAAAACGTATTCATGTGAGAGGTTTAAAAGCTATGCACATTCTTTCCACACATGGACATTATCATAATTTAAGGTGTTCATGTTTAAGGTGCTTTTAAAACTAGCCACCAACACCATTAAATGAAAAGCATAACAACGTACTCTTTCATTCTTTAATCAAGAACGCAAAAGAGTCCCACCTTTCATCCTTTAATTAATAACAATATGTGTGTCTCTTCCACTTTAATACTTGCATTCTTTAATAACAAGCATAACCGAAACATTCTTTAATAATAGGCATGACCGAATCCTACATCTTTGTAGGATTCGGTTTTGCTCATTATTAATTATTTTTTTAAAATTTAATCTAATTAATTAAATCAAAACCTTGCCTAATATTAGATATTCCTTTGGGATTATAATTAACAATTAATTAGTGTAAGCCCAACATTCAATTATAGGCTTAAACCTAATTTAATTATCTCTTAATTAAATTGTTCCGGTCTTAATAGCCCGAATCCAATTCGTCTATTTCTCTCCAAACTATCTCATTTGCTTTCCGATAACCTCCGTTTATTTTTCTTACTTTCCTTAATAACCTTCCCAAAAGCCAAGTGGGAAATCTAACTGGACTTAAATAATTCAAGCTCCAATAAGCCCAGAATTAATTTAATCTCATTAAAATTAATTCTGACTTATTAACCAAATGTCATTCCACTAAAGACAATTGGTTGAACTCTTGAATTACTTAAATTATGAGAAACTATGTTACAAATAAGATGTCCAATTGCAAACCCTATCATGAACCTTATTATATCCATCCGCACAACAAAGGGTAAAATTATTGTTTTACCCTTATATTGGTTTTTCCTTCTAGATCTCCTGTTTTACTCTATATGGTGATTAACACACAAGATCTCATCTTGGTGTTAAAACTTGATGGGTAGCTAGTCCATCAAACTCCTGGCGCCAGTTTAATCACCAATCTCTATGAAACATCTAGAAGTGATGATATCACTATAAACTCTTTATTTGAGTGAATGTTCCCTAATATATGTTTCAATTAATAATTCCAACATGCAGACACTAGATTACTACTCTGTAAAAATCCATTCTGATCATATCAAGAATTATAATGAAACACATATGAGTTCACCAGTCATTAAGATTGTGGTCCATAATAAGCAAATGCTAAAATGTATGTTTTAAGATTAAAGTAACGGCCTACTTTATACATTAAAACATACATGATTCCAGATTCATTTAGTAGTGCCATTATCGATAGTCAACTACTATCATGATATGAAACTCATCATTCCCTTGAAGTAAACTCCTTAACTTATATGGAGATAAATCGCAACACTATATTCTAAACCATAATCAAGCGACCAACTTGATTATTCAACTGTGAATCAATTAATTTAGATTATAATAATATACATGTGTCCAGTCCCATACATCTCTATGTATATGTATATTACTTACAAAAGAATCTCGATACCATATGACTAGATATATAATGCTCATAAAAACCAAACTCTTTTGTATTATTAATAATAAATATTTTCATTACAAAAGTAACTAGAAGAAAATTAAGTTATAAGTAAATACACTTGCTTTCCAGGGCACTATATTTACATAACTCCAACAATAGTGAGGGATGTTGGACTTATGGTTGTAGGCAACGGACTTTGTATTCCAAATGTCTAGGAGGTAAAAGATGAAATACTCGACGAGGCACATAATGCACCTCTTGCTATGCACCTAGGTAGCACCAAAATGTACAAAGATTTGAAAGAGCATTTCTAGTGGAAAGGCATAAAGAGGGATATAGTAGATATGCAAGTAAGTATCTAGTGTGTCAACAAGTCAAGGTTGAACACCAAGCACCTTCAGACAAGTTAAGGCCATTGACCATTCCTAAGTGGAAGTGGCAAAGGGTGACTATGGATTTTCTGATGGGTTTGCCCAAGACCAGTAGGAAGCCTGATGCTATATGGGTTATTGTTGATCGTTTGACGAAGTCAGCCCATTTTTTGGAAATTAAACAGACTGATTCTCTTCATGTACTAGCAAAGAAGTATATTGATGAAATAGTGAGACTGCATGGGATTCTAGATTCTATAGTTTCTGATCAAGATCCTTGATTTACTTCAAGATTCTGGGGAAGCTTACAGGAGGCTCTAGGAACTAAGTTGAATTTTAGCACCGCTTTTCACCCCCAGATAGATGGTCAATCTGAGGGCATATATGATGGATTTCAAAGGAGCTTGGGATGAGCATTTGCCATTAGTCGAATTTGCTTACAATAATTCGAACAATTCGAGCATTCAGATGGCTCCTTATGAAGCACTATATGGGAGGAGATGTAGAACTCCTATATGCTGGGATGAAGAAGGAGAAAGGAGATGAGTGGGACCAGAGTTACTTCAAATGATAGTTGACAAGGTCAATTTAATTAAGTAGAGGCTTAAAGTAGCACAAGATAGAATGAAAAGCTATACTGATGCACACCGGAAGGAAATGGAGTATGAAGTGGGTGAGAAAATTTTCCTTAAGACATCTCCTTGAAAAGGAGTCATGAGGTTTGGCAAGAAGGGTAAGTTAAGTCCATGATATGTGGGTCCTTACGAGATTCTTGAGAGAATTGGACCACTAGCCTACAGGTTGGCACTGCCACCAAAATTATCATAGATACATGATGTCTTCCATGTTTCCATGTTAAGAAGTTATAAATTGGATCCCTCATTCAGACCACTGAGGTCTAGTTGAGAGATGATCTGACTGATGAGAAGACTTTAGTGGAGATTTTGGATACTATGGACAAGGTTCGTAGGACCAAGACAGTTCAGCTAGTCAAAGTTCTATGGAGAAACCATTCCGTGGAAGGGGCCACGTGGGAGCCCTTGGAAGCCATGAAGGAGAAGTATCCACACCTCTTTGATGACTCAGGTAAGAATTTCGAGGATGAAATTCTTTTAAGAGGGGGAGAAATGTTGGCCCTTGAAATATTTTTGTTAAGTGTGCTATTCAATGGAATTTGAATTTTTTCCTCATAATGAATGGAGTTGTTAAGCATGATTTAAATAAATTATGAGGTCATGATAGAATTATTATTAGAGTTTAATTATTTCTGTCAATGTTAGTGGGATTTTGTTTCACTAGTTAGTGAAATTAATGCGTTAAGAATGAATTGAGGGCATTTTTGGCATGTCACTTAAGTTTAGAGATCATGAAGCATAAAAGCAAGGGCAAAGATGACTTTTAGCACTCATTAAGGGTAAAATAGGAAGAAGAAAGTGTAGTCTTGCTCTTAAGGTGGAGAAAAACGTGAATTGAAGGAGAGAATGAAGTGAAAAAAAATGAGAGAGAAGAGGGAAGAGAGTGTCGTGGGAGAAGAAGAAAAGAAGAGAAAGCTAAATTAGGTTTCCAATTTTCTTAGTTTTAAAGAGTGATTTTGAAGTTGTTTAGGAAGGGAAAAAGAAAGAGGAAGAGAAAAGCTTCCATTTGAGCCAAACATATCTTTGTTTGATGAAGATTCAAGGTCAGCCCAATTTTAACCTTTTGGATTTTTGCAAGGATTTTGGTTCATGAAGCTTAGAAAATGCATGGGTTTAAGTATCCTAGAATCAATTTTAGTGAATGTGCTTTTTGCGTTCTCAATTTGGATTCCTATTGAATTGGGATTTTTGACAATATTCAAGAAAATCAAGAGGAGAGGTAAGAGGAGCTAGAAGAGAGGCATCTTTGAGAAATTGTTAAGCAAGGAATTCAAGGTGGGTTACATTTTTATAATTGAATAAGAAGCCATTAATGTTTCTTCAAAATCAAGAAAGTAAATGTTTTTCAATTTTATTATAAATGTACATTTATTGCTCTTTGAATGCTTTGAGAAAGTGCTATGTGTTTGGCATGTGAATATTGTTTTGACAATTTATGAAAAGAATGCGAAAGTGATTTTTTTTACTATGTCTATGAAATCACTTTTCAAAAAAAGTGCCATTTTGGGCAACAAGTTTACAAGTTATGAAATACATGTTATGTAGTTTTGGTCTGGTCCATTCTGTATGTTAAGTGCACTTTGACTAAAGGCTTCTCCTGCCTGCCCGCAAATGGAATGGAGCTCCTTCAGGGACTCCCTCATGTTTACGACTACGCAAAACCATTATGTGTGATTGTGTTAGTTCGTTCTGTTCACGACTACACAGGACCATTTTATGGGAATGTGTTAGCTTGTTCTGTTTATGGACCTCCCAAACCATTTTGATGTGCTTATGTGTTGACAAGTTTATTGAATACATGAATTGGATTGCTTATAAAGTGTTTGATAAATTAAGAATGTGGAAATATGGCTTTCATGATGCATTGTGAATTTTCAATGGTTTTGCTTGTTACAGGTTATAAAATTGTTACCCACGAGCTTTAAGCTCACCCTCATTCTGTCCCATCTTTAGACGATGAGCAAGAGATCAAGTGATCGAGCATAAGGGCATTACTCTGGATTATTCTTATTTTGTATTTTAAGTTAGTTTTTTTGTAAAACAAGGCTTTAGTTGCATTTTGAGCAATTCTACTTTGTGTAAATTGTGTATTTTTGGACTATGACGTATTGTGGCTTGAAATGCCCATTAAAGCTTTGTAAAATTCTTATCTTTTGATGATAATGAAATGTGATTGTGTTTTTGCTCATGACTCTCAAAGTTTGTAGATTGAATTTCCAAGCATTCATAAGGGTAAAATTTTGTATTTTGACTTCTACGGAAAATCTGTATTGATCTGGGCTGAATTAGATAGAGTTATCTTCTTGAAAGTTGTAGAGCTTTTTCTTAGCTTTCCAACGATATAAAGTTTGGAATTTTTAGACTTCAAACACAATAGATATGGCCTTCAAACAAAGCACCGGACGAAGTATAGGTACGAGATGAAGCACCAAACGAAGTATATGTACGAGACGAAGCACCAAACGAAGTATATGTATGAGACGAAGCACCAGATGAAGCATAGGTATCAGAAAAAGCAATTTTAAGTATTGTTAGGATCGTCGTAGTCTGAATCATCTTAGTCTAGATCATCTTAGTCGGAGTCATCTTGTTCTGGATCATCTTAGTCGGAATCATCTTAGTCTAGATCATCTTAGTCGGAATCGTCTTAGTCTGGATCGTCTTAGGCTGGATCGTCTTAGGCTGGATCGTCTTAGACTGATTCCTCTGATCCATTTTAGACCTAATTACTTCGTTTGAGACAAATTTGTCTTATTTTGACCCTCTAGATGGCATCTTGAAAGTCTTCACAAAAGTTGTCAATCTCGAAGTTTTCTTCGAAACAATCTAAAAATAACCAAAATATGATATCTTTAGTGAAAGTTATGCCAATTATCCCAAGATAGGTACAATATGATTGAGGACATAATTAGGTTTGACTCTTTTGGCCATAACTTCATCACCCGATCTCCAAATGAACTGATTATTGAACTAATATATTCCTAACATATTTATCTACCTCTCCATAAAATTTTGGTATCTATTGGGGTTGATTCAAAAAATATTGATGGAGAGAAAGTGAGGGAAACGACCGAAAGAGCATGAATTGGTTGTTTTACTGAACATACTTCGGTATTTTAATCATATTTTGACCTGTAGAGCTCCGAATGAGACGATTATTGTTTCAAAATAAACTAGAGACATGGAGCTACAATTTTTCTGAAGAATTTAATTTATGATTCAGATATCGGAACTATTTTTATCTAGAGAGATCCCATGGAAATAGCCTTATAGGATAATACGTTCACGTCTTTTGATATTCCAGATAGTTGGGCTCCGAAAATGGGGTCCAACACTAACGACATTGTCAAAGGGATATATTTCTTACCAAAGGTGTTCAATGACCATGCCAATGGGTTGGTCTCTCACCAAAGGTGCCCAGTGATGATGCCAATGGGTTGTTTTAACCATCAAAGATGTGCCAAAGGTTTGTTTTCTTACCGAAGGCGCCCTACGGTTGTGCCATCGAGTTGTTTACTCATTAAACACTACAAGAAAAATGTCATTTTGCAACGGACATTACCGATGGAAAACGTTAACTTTCCGTCGGTATGTAAGATTAGCGAATGGCATTACCAACGAACATAGGCATCGTAGAAACGGCCGTAGCTAATAAATACCGACGAAAAATAATTTTTCTTTAGTAAATTTACTGACAGAAAACTGCAAAACATTGGTAAATTTACCGACAGAATATTTTAACCATCAATATATTTACAAACAGAAAATTATTTTCCATTGGTACATTTACCAACAGTTTACATCTTTTCATCGATAAGTTGTTACAAAATTACCGACGGTTATTCTGTCTGTGATTACTATTAGTATACCAGTGGCTATTGCATCTGTGATTACTGATGGCATGTGGTGGGTTATTTCGTCTGTGATTTCCGATAGTTTACAATTTTTTGTCAGTAATTTTGTTCAAACCATATCGACAGTTATTCCTTTACCGTCGAAAATTGTCCCAAATTTACTGATAGAAGTTGTTATTCTGTCTATGATTGCCAAAGGTAATTTCCTTCTGTCAGTAATTGTTTTAATTTTAGTGACGTATTACATATTTCTGTTGGTAAATTAATCAAAAAACTTTTTTTAATAATGTACTGTCAATACCGTCAATAAATTTTATTTTGCATAATTTAAATAGCTATTAATGTAATAGTATATATTTAATTGTTTAAACATAAATTTGATTAATGATATGAAGTTGAAAATATCTTAATTGATAATAAAATCATTAAATTGTACATAATAAGTTATCATATCTCTAATAAAATGACCAAAAGTACAATATTAATTTGGAGACGATGGATGCTCTGATTGATACGATGAGATGCTACCTCTACCCTTTAACTCATCCACCTCAGTACGGAGCTAAACTATGTACTACATCGACTGTTGCAACTGAACCATCGACTGTTACAACTGAGCTGCCAATGTCTACACTGTGCTCCGAAGTTCTTGGACTTCATTGGTTGTGGACCACCTATTAGATGCTGCTATACTGGACGTGGAGGATTGCGAATAACATGTGTTCGCAAATGAATCTAAGCCAAATATCTTTTCTCGACGGTCCCTACAACCCACTGCATAAAGATAGGTTTGAGTCTCATCAACATCTTCAAACTGTTGAGATTGTTGTTGAATGCTTTCTTTAATTTGGTCCTATTAGAAGGCAATGTTTATATTAGTAAGTGATAATTATTAAGCATTAATGTTAAACCATAAATTTCACATACATTGAGTTCTCTACAATGGTTGTTGACAAATGTCACACCGTTATGCTTCTTAGTGTGAGTATGCAAAAAGACTGATGGAATGTAGGCCTCATGCCTATAGTATTTTCCTGCATAAGAATAAAATGTTATAAGTGAATTAGAATTTATAAAAATTTCAGCAGAGTTTCCTCTATTTTTATGAAATCTACCCCCTATTGAACAAAGAACAAAACTGAAAAACACAGCCACATATGGCACCAGACATTTATAACATTATCATTCTCAATAAGAAACATATATTTTCATTCCAAAATTCACACATAAAATTCAATTTCTATACATCAAAGTAAAGAAATGAGAATATAAATTTAAATTATAGATACTTACAAGTCTCTCTGCATGCTCTTGGTGGGTAATAGATCCTCCCATATATATAGTAAGACTCTCTCCCCTGTCCTCCATGTCTGTTGGCCAAATTATGCTTTGAAACGAACATTGCCTCAAGTGATGTCTAATACTGCTACCAAGGACTCCACATTTCTTCAAAAATGTAAGGCAGTCGTACGCCTGCGCTGTGTATCGTAGCAACAAAGTCGCAATAATATGTACGTGCTCGTTTTTCCTATACTATATAAACGATCTCGTCAAACTGAGAATCCCAAAAAATTCTTTCAAAAACAAAAGGAAAAACATTCAATTAATACTTATGATGTAATAATATTTATCTAATTAATGTACAAAACTGTTAATTAAAAAAGAAAATAATAATTTTTGTTGTACCTCAAACTCATGATAGTAAAATTCCTTTGTCAACTGAGAAATATTCTTCTATGCAAAGCCCTCAATATCAATCTTCTCCTTGAATTTTGATGTCATGTTTCTTAAGCATGGTCTACATGGAATGAACCTAATATCAAAACAAATAATTTTATACCGTTTTCAAAATTCAAACCTATAACTTAAATATAAGCATATAGTGTTCAATTTATTTTCACTTACAAATGATTGACAATTGTAACGTCAGTTCTTCCATCAGGTCCCTCAGCTCCAGGTTGGTGGCCGCTTCCTTCATCATCATTTTTTACCCCTGATATCTCTGTCAGTATAGGGGTAGTAAATGATGTAGGGGTGGTGGATGGTGTAGCAGCATCTATGGAAGGTGATGCCTCATCTGCAAGGCTAATAGCTGGAGGGGGAGGAGGAGATTCAGTTCCAGCTGCTACACCATGAGATGCTTTACTTGTACAGTAAGTATCTCCAAATTGTGGTCTGAATCTTGGTCGTATCATATCATGCCTTCTCTTTGGTGGCATATTTTAACTTGAAATTAATATTAAGCTTCAGCTCTTCGAATTTATGATAAGTAATCTCAGTGCAACAATGAGAATATACTATAAACATCATACAAAGTCGGCATTTTCTTATCTCATATTTTAGGATGAAAAAATGAGAATGAAATTAAAAGAGTTAAAATAAATGCCACGTTTAGTCAAAATGGAAATAGATTAAAAAAAGAGGGTAAGCAATAAAATTTGGGAGGCTACAGAAGTGTAATATGCCACAAGAGAATCAGGGATGATGTATCAAGTAAAGGAAATAATTGATTACTTGAATATAATATTCAATTACAAAAAAAAATTAATCGCTATCATCACTTAATTGTAAATCAAAATCATCTTCTTTTTCTGAAGAATTTGAATCAAACTGAGGCTCTTCTTCAGATCTCTGACCCTCCTCATCCTCTCTAGAAAAAAATTCAACACATGCATTACATGGATCATTCAAAGGTTCATTATCCTCATATAGGATAGATGGATTTATTTTATCGGCATCTTTTTGAAATGCTTCAATTTCAATTCTCTGTTCTCCTTTTCCATGTGATTGAAAAACACCTCTAGGTTTTACTTTGTAAATGACCAACCAATCTAACTTATCTTGTTGTAAGCTGGAAAATGGGACATAATACACCTGGATCACTGGCATTGCCAACACGAAAGGTTCAAATTGTCAAAATCTTCTTCGCTTGTTGATTTCAACTAGATTGTGTCGGCTACGCACTTTTGTACCAACATTTGGACTTTGATCAAACCACTCACACTTAAATGTCACACTTTGCTTTATTGACAATGCAGGATACTCAATTTCAAGCATCTGAATAATTTCACCATAGTAATCCATCAATTCTCCTTGTATGTAAACTCCACTATTTATTGTTGTCATGTTATGACTATGATATTCTGTATGATATTTGTATCCATTAATGAAATACACCGGATATAATTCAACAGTTGGCAAATGTCCTTTCGCAAGATCACATATGAACTTATTCTCAATTGGATTTTCTAAGGCCTATATAAAAGAAAATACCAAATTAAACAATATATTGTGGTTTGAACACTTAAATCTTATAATTTAATCATTTTAATATTTGTAAGTGAAAACTTACATACTGCGTGAACCATCAAGGAAAGTGTCTTCCAACTTCTTTATTGATATCATCCTATGTTTTGTTTCTAAGGTCCAACTGCATAAAAGGTTGAACCTTTTAACAGTTCAATAAAATATAACCATGGGCAACCTCAATTTCTTCCTTTGTTAACATTCTTCTCGTTGAACGTCCATATGTTCGTCCAGGATATATGAAAATGAATAAGTTATCATCGGAATCACTAGTTCCTCCCCTATAGTCATTACGAGGAACTTGTCTTTCTTTTGTGTGAACATGCGTCTCAAAGTAATGTGAACAAAATTTACTAGCTTCCTCTACTAAATAAGCATTACATATAGGACCTTCAACTCTAGCCTTATTTTTCACATTTTTCTTTAAGTGATGCAAATACATATTGAGCAAATAGGATTATATGAATTTAGTTATGAAAACATGATATGACATTAATTACAATAATTTGTGTTAAATTATGTACCTCTTAAATGGATACATCCAACTATATTGAACTAGAACGGCTAGTTTAGCCTTGTGTGGTAAATGGACAGGTAGATGCTCCATATAGTCAAAGAAGCTTTGAGGAAATATCCCTTCTAACTTACACAAAATTACTAGAATTTCCCTTTCCAGTTTTTCCATTTCAGCCAACTTAATTTCAAATGATGTTAAACTTTTCAAAAAAAACTTAATTCTATTATTACTTCCCAAACCTTATTTGGTAGCAACTCCCGAAATGCAATTAGAATTAGTCTTTGCATAAACATATGAAAATTATGACTTTTCATCTCAAATAATTTATACTTCCTCATGTCCACGCACCTTGCCAAGTTTGAAACATAACCATCAGGAAACTTTATACTTTTCAACCATTCACACAGTATTTCCTTTTGCTTTTTTTCTAAAGTTTAACATGCTTTTGGATATTTACCAGCGCAAATATCTTTATGTAACTCATTCCTTCTATAAAAAAGTTTCAAATCAGTTTGTGATTTTGTATTGTCTTTTGTCCTCCTTTCAATGTTCATAACAGTATTGAACAAATTGTCAAAAATAATTTTTTTCAATATGCATCACATCTAGATTATGACGTATAAAATTAGTTTTCCAATATTGCAAATCCCAAAAGATGCTTCGTTTTCTCCAGCCAAAGTTTCTGCTAATGCTTGTATTAATTTCATCATTTTCAAATTCTGTAACTTTTAGCAAGCCTAATTCCTCAATCTCCTGCAACATCTCTTCACTAACTTTATGAGGGGGAGGAGGTGATTTTACTATCATGTTCTTAATGAACTTTTGGCCCCATTTCGAAGATAAAACGATTCTAAATCATTGCCACAATAAGGACAAGCTAATTTTCCTGCTGTGCTCCATCTAGACAACATGGCATATGCCGGAAAATCACTAATTGTCCACATCAAAGCTGCTCTCAATACAAAATTTTGTTTTCAGAGACACATCATATGTCTCAAAACCATATTCCCAAAGACGCTGCAATTTAGATATCAATGGTTATAAGAATTCATCAATTTTATGCTTTAGATTTGTAGGCCCTAGCACAATCACTGTCAAAAACATATATGCCTCTTTCATATACATCCATGGAGGCAAATTATAAGGAGTAATTATGACTAGTTATGATGAATATTGCTGGCCAGATTGACCAAAAGGTTGGAATCCATTCATCGATAATTCCAATCTAACATTTCAACTTTCAGCTACAAACTCATAATGGGTGTCATTGAAATGTTTCCATACCAATGCATATGATGGATAACTCATTATTCCATCTTCTTGTTGGTGTTCATTATGCCATCTCATGTGAAGCGCAGTAACATTAGAAGCATATAATCTTTGAAGTCTCAGAGTTAGAGGGAAATAATACATCCGCTTCCATGGTACTAACTTTCCTTTTATAGACTTTCTAGGCTTGAACCTAGATTGTCCACAAAATTTGCATTATTGTAATTCCAAATCATCACCCCAAAACAACATTCATCCTAATTTGTAACAATCAATCTTTTCAATAGGCAAACTAAGACCCCTGATAACTTTCTTCATATTGTAAAAACTATCAACCATTGTGTGATCAGGAGGCAATGATTTATTATACCATCCAAGAATTTTATCAAAACTACGATAAAAAATATGTTGTTCCGACTTTATGTTCAAGATACGAGCAATTGATGACAATTGAGTCATTGTCTCATAATTTGGCCATAGTTCTTGGTCAGTTGAGTGTAGTAAGTCAAAAAACTGTTTACAATGTGGGTTGGGTTCTTTTTCAAGATTTTCTATATTTTCCTTAAAAGTATAATCGGCTGCATCATAAACCATTTGCATGTAAGGATTTTCATTTGTGTCCACATTATGTGTTCTAAATCAAATCCCCACTTCAAACTCATTTAAGCTCACTGACGATTGTGTTTCATTACCCTTTGAGGTGCTACTAATCAACGGTTCCCTATGTCGTGTCCACTCAAAATAATTTGGGACAAACCCTCTTCTTAACAAATGCCCATTCACTTCATCAATAGGAAGGAAACGAATGTGCTTGCAATTTTTACATGGACATCTGATCTTTGGCCCATCCATATATGCAGGTTAAGAACATACATAATGAATAAAAGCTTCAACTCCCCCAACAAAATCAGGATTAATGAAACCATCATGTGATAATCGTCTATACATCCAAGATCTATGAACATTACTCATTTATGAAAAACTATTTATTTAAAACAGTTATTCCATAGTTAGTATCCTTCATGTTCTCCAAAATTTACAAAACATTAAAACTTTACACAAAATCCCCTAGGTATTAACCAATTGAATTAATCACCTACAATTGATTTCAAAACTATGGTACGTGGCATTGTTTACACCTGTGAATCAAGAAAACAAGTTTTCTATATGATTCTTAGGCTCGTGGAATTTTTCACCGAGAAGCCTCATGGGAGCTGTGTCATGAGTTTCCAGTCTATATATCGTCCTAGGGGTTTATTATGGGAAGCAATTGTCTTGTCTATGAAACGTATTAATTTCTTATGTTAATACTAAGTTTGCATTAATAAAATCAAAGTTGAAGTATTAACCGATTGAACTATAATATCTCAAACTAATTCCACATTTAGTAAATACTTAGACTATTAAAGAAAAACATAAAAACTCATTAATGATTATAAGAATATTCTATACGAAAACAAAAAATGAAGACCTCCTTTGCATTCACACAAAAACCAAAGGTATCATAATCATATTATTAACGCAATACATATGGTAAATATTAGTTGGATGACTAACCTGGATGGATGGACAACTTTAGACTACAATGAAGAAAGATGAGTGACGATCTCTAACATAATATAGGGCCTACGAAAAAGAATATAAAATATTTAATATAATAAACTTGTTCTAATACAACATCATAAACTAATGTGGTCCATCATTTAAATATTTTTTTTACTATTAATATACTCAAATATATTTTTTTAATATTTTCCAATTATTGAAATAATAGTAAAAAGTACATATGCTATACAAAGAGAAGAGATTTGAAAACTCTCAAATAGATTCATCATTAAGATTGAGAAATTAAAATGTGATATGCATTACATGATAGAATTTAAAAGTGTGGTTCTTGTCAATAATAATGACAATATTTTGATGTATGTAAATAAGGCATCGAATAGGGAAATCAATAAACTCAAATATTCATTATCTAAATTCATTATGGGTAGAGGAATTTTGAATAACATGCTTGGAGCCTAAAAGAGTTATAATGATAAATACGAATTGGTTTTACTTATAAAAGTGAACCTCTAATTACAAGACAGTTTTTTTAAATGATAAGCATTTACAAGATGAGTTATTGCCTAAATTACCAAATAAGTATATAACATCCAATTATATTCATTAAAACTTGAATGCTCATATATCATCATTCAAGTCTCAACAAAAGAAAAATTTTATGCATTATGAGAAATATAGACTTAGAGTACATGACATTAAAGCAAAAATAGACAAAATTTTCATATAAGGTCATCTTAAAAGAGCACAGAAGAATGTCACTAATCTCACTATCATTAT
This sequence comes from Erythroxylum longipes, assembly GCA_027563885.1. Classification (NCBI taxonomy): domain Eukaryota; kingdom Viridiplantae; phylum Streptophyta; class Magnoliopsida; order Malpighiales; family Erythroxylaceae; genus Erythroxylum; species Erythroxylum longipes. The sequence goes on from JAOQMS010067355.1 coordinate 15,166, forward strand.
AGCATCACATTTTATAAAAGCCATTACATATGCCCCATTTATCATAAGGGTAAATAAGCATATCATCTGCCAATTCATATGCTAAGAATCAAAGTCACAAAAGAAGAGCTCCTAATCACCAAAATTTTCGAAAGAGAATATTATATGACTTGCATCATCTATCACGACCTAGAAGTTTATATGTATTATATACACACTCAAAATTATCTAACTAGCTAGTTGGAGCTTTCTTGATTTCTCACTTTTCTCTCTACTTTTTTTTTCTTATGCCTTTCGGTGCATCAACAAACAAAATACTGTCTCCTATTTATACAATTTCATTCGGTTGAATTGTTAGCTTACTACACTGAATGGACGGCTAATAATTTTGACTTATATTTGCAAATTAGTTGTATTCAATTGGACCCCAATTGTCAAACTTTTTAGCCAAAAATCCATTTCTACAACTGTATACAATAGGTTCCAATTGTTCAAACCTTTTGACCACAAAGCTAAAGTATTTTAGTGGCTTCTAGAAAATGCCAAGTTTCCTTTCTAACACACTTTAATCTCAAATACACAACACACTTCAATCTCAAATCCCTTCTCTTCAAAACATTACAACAAATTATTATTAACTACCGAACCTCATATTCATAGACAATATTGGTAAAAAATATCTTTAACTTACAAAAATTTCACTAAACATTACAGAAATGGAGAAATAATATCATTAACTTACCACAGATGGCGAAGAAGAGAAGACGTGTGACGAATGGCAACTTAGAGGAGACGTGCGATGCTGCAGACAGGCAAGGAGGAATCCAGGCGACAATAAGGAGACGTGCTACGGATGGTGAGGGAGCATGGAGGAGTAGTTGCACACAGGGGAGGAAGAACCCAAGCGATGGCGAGGAGAGGAAAAGGCCAGCGATGCGTGACAGAATGGAGAAAAACAAAGAAGGAAAGAGGAGGAAACAAAGGGAAGGGTTCGGGGTACCTTTAACCTCGAACCTAGATGCCGTAATTTAGTAATACCAAACAACGCCGTCTTCAAATTTTTTTAAATCAACTAATCTGAAGTTAGCGACAGACACAAAAAACCATCGGCTAATTGCCGACGGAACTTATTACCGTCAGTAACAACCGATGCGCTGACTAAAAAATTCATTTATGCGTAAATTTTACCGATGGAACTATATCCGTCGGTAACATTCTAATGCAATTTAATTGTAGGAAGCTTTTTTGCCTACTTTACTAATGGCTAAGCCATTTCCATCGCTATATGTCATCAGCAACTTTGCGTAAATGTTTTCCATCCATATTTACGTATGACAATTTTGTCCATCACAAAATGAAAATTTTAATGACAGTTATACCGAAGGATATTGATATTCCGTTGGTAATTAGCTACGAAATGAATTCCATCGGTAATTTTTCGTATCTAATGTATGGATTTAATATATGGAGTTTTCAAAGTAATATAATGTAAATATTGACAAAAAGGGTTGTATAATTTAAGAAAATTATTTCCAATGATAAATGGTAATCCTGATTCTTGTTGGTGTAGTGAAACGTGTTGAGAGATTGTGTCAAAGAGTTATTTTGCTCACAGAAGGTGCCCAGTGACTGTGCCATTGGATTGTTTTGCCACCAAAAGTATCCAGCAACTGTGTCAACAGATTGTTTTGTTCACCAAAGGTGCGTAGCAACCATGCCAACTAGTTTTTTTACCCACCAAAGATGTGCCAACGGGCCGTTTTCTCACCAAAGGTGCCTAACGATCGTTCAAACAGGCTGTTTTGCTCACTTAAGGTGCCCAATGACCTCGCCAACTATTTGTTTTGCCTACCAAAGATGTGCCAATGTGCTATTTTCTCACTTAAGGTGCCCAACGATAATGTCAATGGGCTCTTTTGCCCACTGAATATGCCCAGTAATAATGCCAATGACTCTTGACTCACAAAAGGTGCCCAACAATTGTGCAAACAAGTTGTTTTGCCTATCAAAGATATGCCAATGGGCTATTTTCTCACTGAAGGTGCCCAATGACCATGCTAATAGGCTTTTTAACCCTCCAAAGGTGACCAACAACAATACCAAAGTGCTCTTCTCTCACTACAGGTGCCAAGCAACCGTGTAAACGTGATGTCTTCTTACCGAAGGTTCTTAGTAACCATGCCAACAGGTTGTTTTACTCACCCAAGGTTCTTAGCGACATGCCAATGAGTTGTTTTACCTACCAACGATGTGCCAACATACTGTTTTATCACTGAAGGTGATTAGCTATTGCACCAATAGGCTCTTTTATCTAGCCAAGGTGCCAAACCATAATGAAAAAGTTCTCTTTTCTCATTGAAGGTGTCCAGCAACAGTGCCAACGAGTTGTTTTCTCACAGAAGTTGCCTAGCGACCATACCAACGGGTTGTTTTGCTAACCAAAGATGTGATAACGGATTTTTTCTTACTGAAGGCGCCAATGACTATGCCATCAAGCTATTTTTGCACTAAACTTGTTGAGCGATTATGTCACTGGGTTATTTTAAACACCAAAGTTACCCAATGACAAAGCCAATGGGTTGTTTTTCCCAGCAAAGATGTGCCAACAGGTTGTTTTCTCTCCAAAGGTGCCCAACGTCTATGCCAATGTGCTCTTTTGTCCACCAAAGGTGCCCAATAATAATGCCAAAGGGCTATTTTCTCACCGAAGGTGCCCAGCGGCGGTGTCAAAGATTTGCCAACAGGCTATTTTCTCACTGAAGGTGCCTAACAACCATGCCAAAGGGTTGTTTCCAACACCACAAGTGTCCTAAGGAGTTGTTTTGCTCATCGAAGGTGCCCAATGATCTTGCCAACAAGTTGTTTTGCCCTCCACATATAACATACCACTCCCATAGAGCATAAGCCTGAACATATCAGTGGATATTCAAGAGCACACTCTATAAAAAATGGAACATTAGGATAATCAAACTAAATCATTAAAGGCATCAAACATATCATGTACATTAAACATATCTTAAGCATTCTAAATGTTCTTTTCTTCCCATTTCATTCACCAACATAAAAGGCACATTTTTCATTACAATTCAGAATCCACATATACATTACATAACATTTTTTTGAGTTTAATCTCAGTTCAAAATATATAACATGAAATGGGATGCTAACACATAAGACTCTAACTAGACTCCTCAGATTTAGCTGATTAGACCTTTGAGCCATTCTTATCCCTAAAATGCAAATACTAGACTTCGAACTATATCGCCTTAGTAGTTAGAACTCCTTTGAACCTAAAAAAACAACGTTCCATTTGCGAACTCAGTGAGTAAACCATCATCGATGTATTCAGTCAAGTCAGATCACAAAAACAAGTATATCAAAGTTTATCATACTTCCACAAGTATATCATCTAAGCTAGCATTGCATATCATAATACATCCACTATTAACTTCAACTATAATTCACTATTTAAAAATAATTCAATAATCCATTTCAATTCAATCATTTGATACATGTACAGATGTATATGCAAAAGCACATGTGTTTCCATTCTCATTTTGTTTTGTTGTGACCAAGTGCCTATCAACCTAATTTACTGTCCCATATCTATTGTGGATACCAAGATCATTTCTGGCCCGAATCCATTATGGATATCGAGTCCATGTTATCTGAGCCTGAGGCTCTTTTTAATAATCCTATGCTTGAAGCTCTTTTCTGCACATCGATCACTCTGGTCATAACTCCTTTATCTGATCATGCATTTCAATGTGATGAGATACATAACTTTATATGCTATGTTTTCATTTCCTTTAATCTATGTGTACTCATGCCACATATCAAACTCGTAAAATATAATTTCAGCATTTATCAATTAGTTGTACACACATTCCATATTAAACATACAATTCATACAAAAGCATATGTAAATGAGTTTACAAATTTAAGTTGACTCACAGTACACTCCAGAAAAGTTACTGCCTCGATGTTTCGACAATGTCTGGATGTTGGCGATCACTTTGTGCACTACCGTCATGCAATATATACAGAAATAGTTCACAAATCACTAGTTTTTTTAATTATATTGTAATTATGCACATGTATATGTGTCATGTTTTAATGCATGCTCAATTGAATTTCCAGGTACGTATTCTTATGCATAGATCTTGAATATTCAATTTGTGCTTATACACCCTAAGACCATTCAAACATTATATCTTGTATACTATCATTTTGCAATCAAGATTGTACCTTTAAGTTAGCTTGATTTACTCCAAATTCACCAACCATACATTACACTTATCCTTGAACATTTATGATCAAAAAGCCTCTTATAACACACACATAATTGGTACTTCAAATCTAGAATTTTAGCATGCTAGATATATACATTCACCAAACCTTTTTCTAGCAATATGTATTCATACATTTACCCAATTTTCATTCATAATTAGCCCATTTTATTCAATGCTCATTCATCCATACCTTATACACATTACTCATGTCCTCAAGATCATGTTTGCATTAAAAGAACTCATTTATTCCTTTAACAAATCACAATTTCCATCTTTGAACACAACCACATCAAAACAGTCAATTCTTTAGGTTATGACATCAATTAACTACATAAACTTACCAAGCTCTTAACTAATTAATCAACAAACATTGTATGCTCATTCCTAGCCTTAATTAAGTCCAAATATACCAATTTAGAGTCATTTTTATCAGCTTGTTCGACATGTACATAAGGATAAAATTCTAGAATTTGTCCACAAAATCACTAATGTGCGTAATTTTACTATCTTTAATACTTCACAAATTTTAGAAGCTTAGAGACATCACTAACACCTGAAGTTTTCTAGATTTCATGTCCTAAATTACTTCATTTCAGGTTAATTTAAATCTCATAAAAATCTGCTCATTTGTTTCATTACCATTCACTTTTATACCATCATACTTGTAGTCCTAACTTTTCAATATTTGAAAACACTTCAATAACACCTATCTTTAGCATGAATTCATCATCAATTATACCTCAAATACTAACTTAAATCATCAATATAACAGCTCTTAAACTATTTTTGTCATGTATCCAAAAGCAGAATAGAAGGTACCCTTTTCATTCATCATTTTCCAACACAATTTCAACACCAATACCACATTCAATCTATCCCTAATTAGTCATCACAATTTCTGCTAACACATACCATAATAGATCAGTACTTCACTTACTTGTTAAGCTGAAATGATAACTAAATGTATCAAGCCTGCTTTGCCTCACCTGCATGCAAGAACATTTCAAGAATAGTGAGGGATTAGTATGGTTTCGGCAATGATAAGAAGAAGACAGCAAAATGTAACAATATTCTACCTCTAAAGATATCTTTATGATGGATTTGGCATGGGTTTTGGGGTGGTAATGTATAGAATTAGGGAAAAAGTCCACAGGTGTGGGTGAGGTGTGGATTTCAGCAGTGAAAGGGAAAAGAAGGAGAGAGTATACAGTAGAAACATAACAAAAGACGCTAAATGTATTGGTTATATGGTGTAGGATGTTTGTTCTTTCTTTAAAGACGCTTGTCATGTATTTAAGCGAGATACATTTCCTTCTTCTTGGTTGCAACATGTCACTAAATTCCTAAACCATTTGTCATTTAATTCTCCAAGCCATTTGTCACTTATTTTATAGGCTTAGTCATCCTAAATTTCTAAATGTTAACTTATCTTGGTACTTGAATTTTTTCCTAGTCTAAATGTACACTTTAATCCATCAATTTTCCAATTATGACAAATAAACTCCAAATTCCTAATTCTAATCCATCAATTCCTTTTATTTGTAAATCAAAATGCAATACATTATACATGCACAATCATGTCACAATTATTTTGAAACTTTCATACCTCGAAACATGTCAATTGAGTGCACATAAAATCTTTGCATTTTTTAATAACATAATTCATGTATGTATGATAATATCATGGATGGGAATGAATTCATAAAATTATCTCCTTAATTTGATAAATTAATTCTATAATGATGTAACTAATGTGACTCAATATTCTCATACTCTAACCTTAGTAGTTTTGGAAATTAACTGTTACACCACAAGTGTGCCAACGGGTTGTTTTGCTCACCAAATGTGCCCAGCGATTGTGTCATCGAGTTGTTCTGCTCACCGTAGGTACCCAGTGACCATGCCAAAGAGTTGTTTTGTCCACTAAAGGTGTGCCAACGAGCTATTTTCTCACAAAAGGTGCCCAATGACCTTGCCAAAGGGCTATTTTATCCCCGAAAGTGCCAAACAATTATGTCAACAAGTTGTTTTGTTCACCGAAGATGCCTAGCGATCATGCGAATTGGTTATTTTATCCCCCAAAAATGTGCCTAAAGGCTAGTTTCTAACTGAAGGTTCCCAGTGACCGTGCAAACGAATTGTTTTTTTCATCGAAGGTGCCCAGTGACATGCCAATTTTGCCCACCAAAGATGTGCCAATGGGTTATTTTCTCACTGATGGTGCCCAAAGACTGTGCCAATGGGCAATTTTGCCCATCGAAGATGACCAACGATAATGCCAAAGTGCCCTTTTCTTATTGAAGGATCCTAGCAACCATGTAAACAGGTTGTTTTGCTCACCTAAGGTGCCCAATGACCATGCCAATGGGTTATTTTGCCTACTAAAGATGTGCCAACAAATTGTTTTCTCATCAAAGGTGCCAAACTACAGTGCCAATAAGTTCTTTTTCTCATCAAAGTTTCCCAATGACAATGCTAAAGGGCTCTTTTCTCATCGAAGGTATCCAACGATGGTGCTAATGAGTTGTTTTGTCACAGAAGGGGCCTAGTAAACATGAAAACGAGATGTTTTACCTAGAAAAGATGTGCCAACAACCATTTTCTTATCAAAGAACGCCAATGACTATGCCATCGAGTTGTTTTTTCACCTAAAGTGCTGAGCTATTGTGTCAACGAGTTGTTTTGCGCACCGAATGTCCCCAGTGAATATGACAATGGGTTGATTTACTCATTAAAGATCCCTAGTGATCATGCCAATGGGCTGTTTTGCCAACCAAAGATGTGCCAACTGGTTTTTCCTTACCAAAGGAATCCAGAAAGTGTGCCATCGGCCTATCTCACCAAATGTGCCCAGCAATTATGTCAACGTGTTGTTTTGCTCACCGTAGGTGCCCAACGACATTGCCAACAGGTTGTTTTAGCCACCAAAGTTTTTCCAATGTGTTGTTTTCTCATCGAAAATGCCTAGCAACTGTGCCAACGGGTTATTTTCTCATTGAACGTGCCTAGCAATGGTGTCAATAGGTTGTTTAGCTCACCGAAGGTACCCAGCGACCACGTTAAGTTGTTTTGCCCACCAAAGATGTTCCAACAAGTTGTTTTTTCAATGAAGGTGCCTAGCAACCATTCCAAAGGGCTCTTATGCCCATTGAAGGTGCCCAACGATAATACCAAAGAGCTTTTTTCTCATCGAAGGTTCCCAGCGACCCTACTAAAGTGTTGTTTCTGTTGCCCATCGACTATGCCAACGGGTTGTTTTGTCTACCACAGGTGTGCTAACGAATTGTTTTTCTCACCAAAGGTGCCCAACGACCATGCCAATTGATTGTTTTGCCCACCATAGGTGTTCCAAAGGTTTGTTTCGTTCATCGAAGGTTCCTAGTGACTTTGCCAACATGTTATTTTAACCACCATAGTTGTGCCAATGGGCTATTTTCTCACCGAACGTACCCAATTATAGTGTGAATGATAGTTCTGCTCACTAAAGGTGTCAAACAACTATGACAATAGGTTGTTTTGCCAGCCAACTATGTGCCAATGGGTTGTTTTCTCATCGAAAGTGCCCAACGACCATGCTAATGGTCCCTTTTGTCATTGAAGGTGCCTAACGACATTATTAAAAGGCTCTTTTCTCACTAAAAATGCCCAGCAATAGTGCAAATGTGTTGTTTCTCACCAAAGGTGCTAAGCAACTGTGATAATGGTTCAATTTCTCACTGAAGGTGCGCAGCAACCATGCCAACGAATTGTTTTGCCAACTAAAGACGTGCCAATTTTTTTATTGCCTTACTGAAAGCACCTAGGAACTGTGACCAATGATTGTGTCAACATGTCGTTTTGCTGACCATAAGTGCCATGCGACATCACCAATAGGTTGTTTTTCCCACCAAAGGTTTGTCAATGTATTGTTTTTTCATCGAAGGTGCCTAGCAACTGTGCCAACGAGCTGTTTTCACAGTGAACTTGCCCAGATACCATGTCAACAGGTGGTTTAGCTCACCGAAGGTGCCCAATTACCATGCCAAGGGATTGTTTTGCCCACCAAAGATGTGTCGAGGAGTTGTTTTGCAACCGAAGGTGCCCAACAACCGTTCCAAAGGGCTCTTGTATGCACCGAAGATGCCCAACCATAATACCAATGGGCTCTTTTCTCATCGAAGATTCCCAACGACCCTACTAAAAGGTTATTTTCTCACCAAATGTAACACCCTACTCCCGCTGGACCTGAACCCGATATCGACGGTGATATCTGAGTCCGTGCCCCGTGAGGGTGGTGTGCCACATCACTAAACATTCAAACAATCAGAGTCGGTATATTTTTTTTTAAACCACATATCATAAAGATACAGAAAGTTGATAATCCAAATGTTCCATTTTATTTTATAACTATTTGATACAAAACAATGTAGTCAACAGAAACTTTTATTAGCCACTTGGGCCCATTTCAAATTACAACAATACAATCATTTTTAGTTTCTCAAAATTAATACAAACTGTAATGTTC
>JAOQMS010067384.1:0-23934 GCA_027563885.1 Erythroxylum longipes
ATTCTTTCTCCTTCAAGAGCCTCTTCAGGTCTCTTACACCAAGTATTCTTTCAGCTATCTTAGCCTCTCTAGGCTCTTATCATTTTCTTTCTCTCACTAGAAAGATATCGTGAGCTATTGTTACAGTAGTTTAGCTCTCTAGTATCGCACTACAGAATTTTTTATGTATACGCTTGACCGCGCAAAAGTTGTAGAATCAAAGGTCTCTCAAAAAGTTATTTAGTCTTCGACTACGACCAGTATTTATAGTCTTAAGTCTCCAACCACTTCTTTGAATCTTGATAACTGCTTCTTGAGTCTTGATAACTGCTTCTTGATTCTTCAAAACCGTTATTTAGTTGAGTTCTGTAATTAACTCCAACTAACTAACTTCTCGACGTACTTGCGTATCTTCTGCTTTGTATCGTTTGTGTTTTCTTCTGTCTTTTACTTCTTCTGTGTCTACTTCTTCTATGTTTCTACTTCTTCTGTCATTTGCTTCTTTTGTCTTCTACTTCTTCTGTGTTTTACTTCTTCTGTCTTTCACTTCTTCTGTGTCTTACTTCTTCTATCTTTTACTTCTTCTGTGTTTTACTTCTTCTGTCTTTCACTTCTTCTGTGTCTTACTTCCTTTGTCGTCTACTTCTTCTGTGTCTCTACTTCTTCTGTCTTTTACTTCTTCTGTCTTCTACTTCTTTTGTGTTTCTCTTCTTCTGTGTCTACTTCTTCTGTGTCTCTGCTTCTTCTGTATTTTACTTCTTCTGTGTTTCTACTTCTTCTGTATCTTTCCTCTATGTTTTGTACTTTTGCACACTTAACACACTCATCAAACTAGTTCATTTATTTCTAATATTATTATTATTTGATTGTCATCAAAATTAATCATTGTAAAGTCCTCCTGACTTAACATTTACTTGCTCCAATATTTCTCATTCTTGCTCTATAAAGATAGGTGGATATGAATCTTTAGAAATAACCCAAATATAGTGGTTTTGACTAACTTTAACTCTTTTACTTCCGAATTGTGCCTAAAATCACATATGAGTCAAAATGAATATCTTAAGCAATTTTATTTCATTAATCGCTAAGTGTTATGGAATAATTATACAATCCATTAAGCACATATTAATTTCCACCACACTTAGCTTTTGGTCATCCTCAGGCAAAATATCAAAATTAAGCTCATAGACCCAAACATGTGCTTATTTTCCATATTTTCTAAGAATACATAATCACAAACAAAGATGAATGACTTTCAAAATTCATAGCAAGAATTTAACATTCAACGCTTCTACTCATGATTAATCAACATTCAATACCTTTAAATAATGATTAGATTTGGAAAATGTGTTTAAAGAAGATATATTCTCCATACACTCAACATCGTTCACAATTAAGACATTCCATAATATTGCATATGATTTCATTTCTCCACCACTAAGGTTCATATGTAAAATCATGGATCAAAGGACTTTTCAAGGTTATAATGTGGGCAAAGGAAAGTTAAGATGTATTTAGGTCAAGTAGAATGAAAGTCATCAAAGCTAGTGGAACAAAAGTAACACTCAATGTGACATCAAATGCAAAAACCAACATTCAACCACAATTGTGTACATCAACTATGATGAATGCAAAAACGATGTTTCATAGCTCAAACTCTAGCTCTCACACACAAACCACATGAAGTATAAATCACTCACAAAATTTGATCATAAGTGACTTTGTAACTACAGGGAGTGACCAATGAAAGCAATATCCATCACATATCCAATATACTTACGTAACCCATTCAATACAACTTCAGAAGGAAAGATTAATCATAAATGACTTTTCAACACATATGCACTTCCTCCTTGGAACATTTATTTAAACATTTCTCCTTTCTTTCTTTTTCTTTCTTTTCCCTTTTTCTTTTCCTTTATTTTCCTTTTCTCTTTTCTTTATTTCTTTTCTTTTTTATATATTAAAATGGAAAGAAACGACATCAACATGGGAATTTCAATGATTTGACATAAAATAGCATCCTAATATTATAACCAATCCATATTTATGTATACCCCCACACTTATAATTTTGTATATCCACAAACTTAATAATCAACAAATGTTCCACTAGCTTTAAGGCTTGGAAAGGAAATTTGGTTAGGTTTAAAGCATGTAATGTGGTTAGTACACAAAGAAAGTCTAATAAAGCTCAAAGGGGCTTAGCAAAAGGAAAATCATATAATGGTTAGGCTATTTGGCTAATATAGTTTGAAAAAGCAAAGAATGCGAAATCATTTCCATGTTAATGCATGTGATAAAAATGTGGTCTTGAATAGAAAATCAAAGCAAAGTTAGAATGTACATGTCATGAAGGTCACATATTATCAAAAGACATTGAGAATGATATAGATGTGTCAGTTTAATAAGGTTCAAAGTCTCACTGGCTTTGTCTACCATTAGTCACTACTCTTTTAAAGATAATGCAAATTGACCAATCACAAAAGTAAAAGTACGTGCTAAAGTTATCATAAAATTCTCTAGTAAATTCATTCTCTAATTATGACTATATAATCCTACAAGTAATAGAAAATGAGAAAATATTTGTTTGTTTATTTTATTATCTCTCATTTTGATTGAAAACTTAAAAACAAACCAACATAGAAACACACATGCATAACCTAACTACTGCGAAAAAGTACAAGAAAAGAAATTTACTTCTCTTGGATTGCCTCCTAAGAAGCGTCTTTGTTTAGTGTCATTGGCTCGACTCCACACTTCTCATCATATGTCGAAATTATGATCTTCTGTTATCACAGTTTGAGCCACTTCTACGTGAGGTAGTTCAGGATAGGGCCTTATTTGACAATTATTCCCATTCGGCATCTTCCCCATCGTCCAACTCTTCGTCTCCACTGAGTCCCTGCACTCTAGAAATATCTCAAATGTCTCTTCTCCTTTTTCTTCCTCATTTAATTCCTCCAATTTACTATATAAAGTTGAAGAATTAGTTTCAAAAATACTCATGGACCCAATACTCACCTCCGAGTTAAATGATATGTCTTTTTCTTCTTCAATCTCCTCAACTTCTTCCACACAAGCAATTCCTTTAGTAGTCATCTCAAGATTCTCAAGCTCCTCATCACTCTATAAGGTTCCTGCACTAATGTCCATTAGGTATACCTCGGGTTAATATGGTTGCTCCTCTTCGCTTTACGATTCTAGTGTTGGAACGGAGACAGGTTCATGCTTGGTTTGGCTAAATGGTAGATTTCAAAAAACTTTTTCCGAAATCAAATGCAGCAAAAATGTAAACACCAAAACAATATTCTTTTTATCTATACATGATATAACATAAAGAAATAAATAAAATAAGAATAAGATCGAAATATTAACGACTCCTCGCTACAGCTTTGACTCCTCACTATTGTGTCCTCAACTAATCCGATCTACCTCTTTTTCTTCTTAGACAGCTTGGTTAACAAGATCCTTTGGTGGGAAAGGAGAAGAAAAAAATGGATGAGATTTTTCTTTTCTATATTCGACTAGTTGAGAGAAAAACGGAGAGCTTAAAAAATGCACCCCTTCATTCATTTTTAAGAATGCGAAAGAGCTATATGTTTTTCTAAAAGAGTTGTAACGAAAACTCCCACATTCATTCATTAAGAATGCTAAAAGAGCCGTCCATTTCAATACAACACTTTCATGCTTTTATTTATAAGCATGACAGAATCCTACATCTTTGTAGAATTTAGTTTTGCTTATTATTATTTTTTAAGATTTTGTTTCAATTCAATTAATCAAATTAATCAAACTAAAATCCAGCCCAATATTAAATGTTCCTTTGGGCTTATAATTAACGATTAATTCGTGTAAGCCTAACATTTAATTATAGGCTTAAGACCCAATTTAATTAACTCTTAATTAAATTGTTCCGGTCTTATTGGCACGAATCCAATTCGGCGATTTCTCTCCTTTCTGTCTCATTTTCTTTTCGGTAACATCTATTTATTCTTACTTTCCTTGATAACCTTCTTAGAAGCCAAGTGGGGAATCTAATTGGACTTAAATAATTTAAGCTTCAATAAGCCTGGAATTAATTTAATCTCATTAGAATTAATTTTGACTTATTAACCAAATTTCATTCCACTAATAAAACCAAATTCTTTTATTTTATTAATAATAAATATTTTGATTACAATATTGTAACTGGAAGAAGATTAAGTTACATGTAAATACACTTGCTTTCTAGGGCACTATATTTACATAACCCTAACAATCTCTCATTTGCCTTAAAGCAAGTTTGACATATCCCTTATTCCTATGCCTTCTAGGTGACCCTCGAAGCTCTTCTGTGACAATGCCTTCGTGAACGGATCATCAAGGTTTTGATGTGTGGGAATCTTTACCACATCCACCTCACCACATTGTATTATCTTCCTTATAAGATGATCCTTTCTATGTGTTTGGCGGCTTTGTGGTTCTAAGGTTCTTTAGAATTAGCCACTGCCCCACTATTATCACAATAAAGTGTAATGGCCTTTTTCGCTTCAGGAACTACCTCCAAATCCTTTAGGAACTTGCAGATCCAGACTGCTTCCTTTGTTGCTTCATAGGTAGCAACATTGCGGAGCCAGACTGCTTCCTTTGTTGCTTTATAGGCGGCAATATTCTCAGCCTCCATAGTCGAATTAGCAATATAAGATTCTTAACATACTCCAAACTATGGCCCCACCTCCCAAAGTAAATATAGAACCAGAAGTTGATTTCCTTGAATCAACATTTGATTGGAAATCAGAATCTGTATATCCTGTCTGAATAAGGACACTTCTAGAGTAAACAAGCATTAAGTTCTTCATCTTATGAAGATGCTTTAGTATGCACTTGACCGCAGTCTAATGCTCCATTCCTAGATTGGATTGGAATCTGCTTACTAGTCCTACCATGTAACAGATATCCGGTCTAGTGTAAAACATGACATATATTAAACTTCCAACTACTGAAGCATATGGAATGTTGCGTATGCGTTTGACCTTCTCTTGGGTTTTAGGTGCTTGCTCCTTTAAAAGTTTGATTCTATGTCTAGTAGGTGTGAAACCCCTCTTGGAATCCTATATGGCAAACTTATTGAGCATGTTCTCAATATAGTTCAGTTGAGACAAGGCTATCTGCTTGTTCTTACGATCCCTTATAAGCTTGATCCTTAGAACATAGCTAGCCTCTCCTAAGTTCTTCATTAAGAACTGTTTGTTTAGCCATCCCTTGACCGTAGATAACATTCCTACATTATTTCCAATGAGCAGAATGTCATCGACATACAGAATTAGGAAAGTAACCTTGCCTTCTTGTATCCTTTTCTAGACACAAGGCTCATTTAGGTTTTGTACGACATATGTTTTGATAGCCTTATCAAACCTAATGTTCCAAGACCTAGATGCTTGCTTAAGTCCATAAATAGACCTTTGCAACTTGCATACCTTATGCTCATTACCTGGCTCAACAAATCCTTCTGGTTGGGCCATATAAATGGTCCCCTCAAGATCCCATTAAGAAATGCAGTTTTGACATCTATTTGTCATATTTCATAATTGAAATAGGCTACTATAGCCAAAAGAATTCTGATGGACTTAAGCATGGCAATCGAAGAAAAATTCTTCTCATAATTTATACCCTCCTATTGAGTATAGCCCTTAGCTACCAATCTAGCTTTAAAAGTCTCTACCTTGCCATCTGATCCTCTCTTCCTTTTGAAGATCCATTTACACCCTATGGCTTTTACACCTGGTGGTAGATCTACAAGGATCCAGACTTCGTTGGCGTATATGGAATCTATTTCTGATTCCATTGCCTTAAGCTACTTTTCCGCATCAATGTCATTAATAGCCTGTGTATAAGTAATGTGGGATCCGTTACTTCTTGATCTGAAATGGCAATTATGCCTTCTTTTAGACCTAGATACCTATCTAGTTATCTCACAACCCTCCCACTACGTCCAAGCACTACTTGAAGTTCAGGCTGCTCTTCTGATTCAACTCTTAAATCCATTTCGACATCTTGTTCCGCTATATCAGAATCAACTCTTGGTTTGGATGAAATAGCTAACTCCTTTAGTGCTACTTCACTTCTTCCTTTGTGATTTCTCACTAATTCTTCCTCCAAAAAGGTCGCATTTGTCGACACAAATACCTTCCTGTCTTGAGGAATGTAAAAATAGTACCCTCGTGTACCTGTAGGATATCCTACAAATAAACATACCTCTGACCTTGTTTCCATCTTTGTGGATTCAGACCTTAGAACATGGGTTGGGCAGCCCCAAGTCCTTAAGTGCCACAATTAAGGCACTCAGCCAATCCATAACTCCCTAGGTGTTTTAAGCACTGATTTGGATGGAGAAAAGTTAAGAAGATAAGTTGCCATTTGTATGGTATATCCTCAGAATGATTCTGGAAGGCTAGCTTAGGACATCATTGATCTTACCATTTCCAATAGAGTTCTATTCCTTCTCTTAGCTACACCATTCTGTTGAGGTATTCTAGGAGCTGATAAGTTGGAAACAATTCCATTGTCGATTAGGAATTGTTGGATTTCTCCCGATAAGTACTCACCACCTTGATCCAATCGAAGTTATTTTAATGGCTTACTTAGCTGCTTCTCAACTTCAGCTTCAGCTTTGAATTCTTTGAGCCTTTCAAAGGACTCACTCTTTTTATGCATCAAATACAAATAGCCATGTCTAGAGTAATCATCTATAAAGGTTATAAAGTATTCATAACCTCCTCTAGCTTATACATTCATAGGCCCACACACATCAGTATGTATCAGGTCTAACATGGATTCAAATCTATGTCCTTTAGAAGGAAATGAGGCCTTGGTCATCTTTCCTTCAATACAGGACTCACAGGTGGGTAATGGACCATTGTCCAAGCCCGTAAGGATTCCATCCTTCACCAACCTGTCAAGTCTTTTCTGATTGACTTGACCCATCCTTAAGTGCCACAAATATTTTGAATTAATGCTAGAGTCATCGGTTTTTCTTGGTTTTATTAATTTTGTGGTGTTTAGTGAGCCTGTCATAGGTTCTATAAAGAACAATCCCTGTTTAATTACTGCATTACAAATAAAATCCTTATTCTCATATATTGAAACAATATTTTCAAAATATAAGGAATAACCAGATTTTATTGAACAAAAAACATAAATCATGTTCCTTACAACCATTGGGATGTAATATACATCCTCCAAATATGAGCTATGACCACTAGGAAAGTCTAAGATAACTACTCCCACTACTTCTGTCGAAACTTAGGATCCATCCGCTGTCTTGACTTGAAACTGACCTTTATGCAATCTTTTCCTATGCTAAAATCCTGACATAGAATTACAAACATGGTCAAAAGCTCTTGAATCTAATATCCAAGAATTAGATGAATTTGCCACATTTCTAGTTCCTAACAAACTTAGAAAACCCATACCTTGTTTACTCTTGAGGGTCTCAAGGTAAACCGTGCAGTTCCTCTTCCAGTGGCCCTTCTCACCACAGTGGAAATACTTTCCCCTTGTGTCCTTTTTGGCCTTCTTTCATGGGTTAGGCTTTGACCCCTATTTGGGCCTTCCCTTTCTTTGCACCCTTCTTCTTTTGCTTGCCCTTACCCTTAGGCTTAGAAGAAGATGCCACATGAGCTTCTGGCCTATTGGCCATGATATTTAATATATCCCCTGTATTCTGGAGGGTATTCATCAACTCACTCAAGGTGTTATCTTTAGCGTTGAGCTCATAGTCCAACTTAAACTATTGAAAAGAAGAGTTTAAGCTGTTGATGATTATGATCGTCTACATTTTCGCATCCATGTCCACCCCAAGCATCTCAGCCTTAGTAATCATAGAGATTACCATAATCATGTAATCCTGCACTGGTTCACCAGGCTTTTATCTGAGATTGTGAAAGGTTTGGATAGCTTTCACCCTTGCAGACCTGGTCCTCACACCAAACATCTCATGTAAGTGATAGACCATTGCATCAACATTTTGTATGCTTATAAGTTGCTTCTGCAACATTGTGCTGACAGAAGTCTAAATATAGCACTTAGCAGTCTTATCAGCATTCTGTCATTGCTCATGTTGTTGGACTTGCTCAAGAGTTGAATTGTCACCCAGAAGTGCAGGCTCATTGTCTATTAATACCCATGAAATTAGTCCATATTGGAGACTGATGTTGAGGGTACGACTCCATTCATTAAATTTCTCTCTATTTTCCAATTTGTTATCAGTCAAGAGCATTGTGAGTGGATTCATATTATGGTGATTATGTCTGAAAATGTAAATTATTAAATAATAATCATACTAGTCAAAATATTGGAACATTGTATGAAAACATGATGCATGTATGTATGATGATAGATTTAATAAAACTTAAAAAATAAATCTTTATACGACGGTTATTTTTCTTATCTATAATGGCTAAGTGACAGTGGGCCATCTTATCCATTAAAAGAAAAACTGGGACCCTCCCATTTAAAAACTACCAAGCATCTTCATGCCTAACTCTTTGAGAAGCGTCATAATTTGATCCATGCTTTTATCAACAGATCTATAGTGGGCAGGTTATTGATAAACCATGTTGAGTATGCAACCATTTGATTCATCCACTAAAAGTACTTGCAAACCATGCCTCAGTAGGAGGTCACATTTGCTACCAATTAGTAGACTTATCCTTTAGGAGACCTAAACCATGCAAGATTTAGGATTCATTTCCTCCGGTGGGTAGTAAGACTTCACCACATGCAAATGGGCCATCGCATGGAGACCTTAGACTCTCACATAAGCATCCTTTCCCACTCAATCTTTTGTGGTCTTTAAGTTTTAATTAATCTCATCTTGTCTAGATGCAATTTATTTTCCATCCTATATTATTTCATTATACATCTCATACATAATGAATGCATGGTAAAGCTTAAGGTTGGCCATTTTTCTAAATGGCATACAATCATATAATATCGCATATTATTTGCATCCATTCATCCATTCATCTCATGAATTAAATAGCTACTTTTCGTTATCCATCTTAGAAAATTAAAAGAAAATTACAAGGCTTTTTGGCCTAAAATTTCTTCTTGGACTTAGATCTTTTGTTTCAAACTCTTCACTAACCCGACCCGTTCAGTTTGATAAAAACAAGTTAGTGACATTTTATTTCTAATTTTCTTTAAAACAATTCAACACCTATCTCTACCGGGCCTAAAAAACTCAAAATTAGTATGAGCGCGGAGCCTAAAACCAATCCGCGCGGAGCATTTCCGGCGAGGTAGCCCATGACAGCCACGCGCATAGCAGTGCGCACACTGCTGCTATTGCATAGCTGCTAGCCGTGCATAACATGCACACTGCCTGTTGCACGCGTACAGCAACGTGTGCTACCAGCACCACGCACTACTATAGCGTGCACGATGTACGCACACTGCTACCGCTACATGGTTGCTGGCCACGTGCAGCATGCGCACTGCCTGCTGCACGCGTGTAACAGTGCGCGCTATCAGCGATGTGCACTGCCTGCAGTAGTGCGCACAGCAAGTGTGCCTAGCAGCGTGCAGCAACACTTGTTACGCGTTGCCTCGCACTTGGCGATTACTGTGCACAGTAGCTGTGCCATCGGGCAGCAGCGAGGCTGCCGCTAGCAGCGATCTTGGTAGCTTGCGATGGCTACTAGATTTATTAAAAAAAACAGATTTGAAAACAGAAAAAAAATTTCGACACTTGAAAATTTTCAAGAAATAATAAAATTTAATCAAAATATCTGCTATTAACATAAAATAAAAACCAAAATCGTTTACCTATTCTTTTCTTCGATCTATGCTACTTCGTCTTCGAAATTACAGAATTTTTGCTAGTAAAAATAATTGAAAATAGAAAAATTAAGACAAAAAGGAAGAGCAAACCACTATATATTTTTATCACATAAAAACATACAACAGACATAATTTAATTGCCAACCCATGCAACATATAGGAACCGAATTATGTATAATAAAATTAGCTCTGATATCAATTATTGGAACGGAAACAAGTTCATGCTTGGTTTAGCTAAATGGTATATTTCAAAAAACTTTTTTTTTTCTGAAATCAAACGCAACAGAAACGTAAACACTAAAACAACATGCTTTTTATCCATACATGATACAACATATAAAAAATAAACAAAATAAGAACAAGATCGGAATATTACCGACTTCTTGCTACAACTTTGACTCCTTACTACTGTGTCCTTAACCAATCCAATCTACCACTTGTTCTCCTTAGATAGCTTGGTTAACAAGATCCTTTAGTGGAAAAGGAGAAGGAAAAAAATGGAGGAGATTTTTCTTTGTTATATTCGACTAATTGAGAGAACAATGGAGAGCTTAAAAAACACACCCCTTCATTCATTTTTAAGAATGCAAAGAGAGCTTTACATTTTTCTAAAATAGCTGTAACGAAAACTGCCACATTCATTCATTAAGAATGCTAAAAGAGTCGTCCATTCCACTACAACACTTCATGCTTTTATTAATAAGCATGACCGAATCCTACATCTTTGTAGAATTCAGCTTTACTTATTATTTTTTATTGATTTTATTTCAATTCAATTAATCTAATTAATCAAACCAAAATCCAACCCAATATTAAATGTTCCTTTGGGCTTATAATTAACAATTAATTAGTGTAAGCCCAACATTTAATTATAGGCTTAAGACCCAATTTAATTAACTTTTAATTAAATTGTTTTGGTCTTATTGGCCTGAATCCAATTCGGCCATTTCTCTCCTTTCTGTCTCATTTTCTTTCCCATAACCTCCGTTTATTTTTCATACTTTCCTTGATAACCTTCCTAGAAGCCAAGTGGGGAATCTAATTGGACTTAAATAATTCAAGCTCCATCAAGCTAGGAATTACCGATTCCAGGTTCATTTAATAATGCCATTACCGATATTCAACTACTATCATGATTTGAAACTCATCATTCCTTTGAAATAAACTCCTTTACTTATACGGAGGTAAATCGCAACACTATAGTCTAAATCATAATCAAACGACCAACTTGATTATTCGAGTATGAATCAATTAATTTAGGTTCTAATAATATACATGTTTCCAATATATCTCTATGTATATGTATATTACTTATAAAAGAACCTTGGTACGTTATGACTAGTTATATTATGCTCATACAAATAAAACCAAATTCTTTTATTTTATTAATAATAAATATCTTCATTATAATATTGTAACTGGAAGAAGATTAAGGTACATGTAAATACACTTGCTTTCCAGGACACTATATTTACATAACCCCAACATCTAGGTGGTCGATCTTTATTGCCATCTCACCTATTTGGCTTGCCACATTTTGGAGTCTATATATTGTATCTTGATGGACTTACATCATTTCCTATTGGAACTGCTACTATACATCCTGCTTCCAGAGATGTACCTGAATCTTGTTGACTCTCGACATCTTGGATGCTAAACCTTGCATTATGCCAAAATTAGCATCCATCCTACTAGAATTGTTGTACACCCTGTTGTAATTACAAAGTATTAGCGTTCACAATGTTAATCAATTGTTCCAGAGATGTACATGAATCATAATAAGAAACTTCTAATCCATACGCGAATTGTTGTGTGTCCTGCATACTATCAAAGAAGTAATCATGTTGATTATCTCATCCATAACTAAAGTTAGGTTGATTAGTCCAAACATGGTTATAAGATTGGGAATGTGAGTTAAAGAAAAAATTACTTCCATCCATGAATTTTTTTACTTGACAAACACTAAACAAAAAGTGAAATGATCAAGAAGTAAACGAAAGGAAGCTAATTACAAATAAGTAAGTAAAAACAACAATTAAAATCAAGAATAAAAACAAAAACACAGTACTCCACAGCAATGGTGGCAAAATTGGTAACACGTCGTAGTGCTAAGTAAAATAAACTAGACCTACTACTGTAGCAGTGGTGAGTCTAGGTCGATCCTACAGAGTGTTCGGTTAGCTTTTGAAATCAAATCAATTGGTATTTAGGTTTGGGGGGGGGGGTGTTTGGTCTAGTTTTGAAATAAGAAAATAAAACTAAACTAATGAAAACAAATTAACGAAACATTAAAAATGATGAAAGGGGTGAATTTGATAGGAATCCAGTTCTTTGGTTCTATCTCAGCCGACACCCTAATTAAACATATTTCATTGATTTGTTGATCTTTTACCTATCCTAGAAACTATTAATCATGGGTTAACAATAAGCTCTTCTAATCCTAGTTTTCCCTTAGGTTGTGTTTAATCAAAATACGATTGTTAATTAAACCTAGCCACCGAATAACCTAGGATACGATCTTTAAATTCAATTATGCAACCATGTTACAAATTAGGAAAATCAATTAATCAAGGCAACAACCACATACGAATGGGTCATTTAACCTAGGTTATGTTATCCCTAATGATAACGAACCATTAGTCACTACAAATAAATTTTAACATAAAACGATCCAATGAATGCATTAAAAAATCTTTTTACAATACCCAAATAATAGACATAGGATAACACAATCAATTCTTAAAGAGAGAAAGAAACAAAAATATAAGGAAGGAATGCTTAACTGGGTCGTCGACGTCAACGTCGATGTCGATGTCACCTCCGAACCGGCGTCAGAAAGCTAGCCTTCTATGGGTCTCTCACCGTTGAGAGCTTTCTTTGCCCTCTTCATTCTCTCCTGAAGCTCTCTTCTTTTCCCCTTTATAAACACCCAAAACTTTAATAAAATCCTCAACTATCACACCTCTCAGTTTATATTAAAAAACTAAGTGATGTGGCAACTTCTCACGTATGTGAGTTATCTCTCACGGGTGTGGCATGGGCTTGTCACAGTCGTGAGAGGTCTTACTCATGCAAGTAGGCCGCAAATCCTTTTCCATCCCTCTTCACATCACACATAACATGTATTCTTTATATTTCAAGTGGAATGGCAGCTAGTGTGTGTGTGGTGTCTCACAGACATGGGTATGAGAGTGTCTTGCGCCCATGCAATTTTTCTAGCATTGCCGTGAGCAACTTTGGTTTTCCATTCTTTCATGCTTTATTTGCTCCAAGTTCAGCTATCCACCAAGACGTTCTTTTCTTCTTTTAACAACTGACACCTTTGTTTATTATCCAAGCTTAGTCATGTTTCTAGCTCCTAAATTCCTCTTGCCAGCTGTCCCACATTGCATGGTTATGAAATTTTCTAAATGGACATGAGCTATATTGCTTCATGATCTTGTTATTTTCTTGTCTTAACTTACTCCAATCTTCCTCATTCTTGCTCCATACAGATAAATGGATATGAGTCTTCCAAAAATGGCCTAAATATAGTACTTTTTACTCACTTTAACTCCTTTGCTTCCGAATTGTGCCTAAAGCCACATATGAGTTAAAATGAGTATCTTAAACAATTTCATATGATTAATCGATAAGTGTTATGGAATAATTATACAATCAAGAAAGCACATGTAAAGTTGTAGCTAGCACTGGCAAGTATAGTTTGATCCCATGAGGATTGTAATTACTAGTGTGAACCCTTTTCCTACTATCTAACCTCCAAATTAGGTTGTGGATTTAATTAAAAATTAAACTTAACAAACCAAACTAAAGTTAACACAATAATGAGCTAAGATAAGGAAAATACTATGAAAAGTAAATATCAGATATGTAATACCTAGGTGATGAATCCCCCTAAGATATCTTAAATACTAACCCTTTATCATGCAATTAAATTATTGATTATTCGATCGTGGAAATTTCGATCTTATGTTTATATCTTTTTCAAGACTATTAACAACTAACCCTCAGTCGATTAAATGAAATCTTTTTCTAATTAAACCCACTAAGATCACATTATTGATTTATGAATTTCACTTTTAGATTTGACCCTAATCCAGATAATTTATGTCGACCTATCTCTAGGTTTGCATACAACTCCTTCCAATTATGGTAGATCTATTCAGACAAAAGTATTTTTCTCTATCTTAATCATGTGAAATCAAAAAGTGGTCTAACATTCGGGATATATTAGTTTAAGACTATAACGTCTAATTGAAATACAATAAATCAATCAATAAAACTACATTGAATAAAAGATTAAATCATATTATCATCATAACTTAAGGTTCATTACACCTAGGCACTAAAAAATTTATTTTCTACACATAAAAAAAACCAATAACAAATATCTAAAATAAAAAATAGAAATAAAAGAATTCATTTTCTAAATCCCTTTGTCTCTAATGAATCTTCTTATAATTTGGATCAAATGATGCTCTCTATCAAATATTGTGACATAATCTTCATGTTTTCCTTATCCTCTATTCAATTACTGCTTCGTTGTGTTTCTTATGATTTAAAAATTCTTTTAATCTTACCTCCTCTAATATGCCACCAATAATATCCTTTCATAGTAAAAACTTGGGTTTCTAGGGTACATACAGTTAATTACACGGTTGTGTAGGTAACTGTGTATCTAAGAAATCCTAAATTCATGATTTTACACTGGTATAATGACTTATATAGTCTATACATAGCCTTTATTAATAGTTGTAGTTTATATCATGTTTTAGTAGGTGTTTTTAGGTGTTGATTAGATGAATTGTGCATGTTTTGGATTGGAATTCTATAATGTGATTTTGTGTTTATGTTTTTTAGTATTATGTGGTTTAGAGCATGTCACTAGACTTTAATTTTGTGTGTTTAAGGTATTTTGATGTGTTTGTTAGTATTTGAAATCAGATGAAGAAGATGTAGAGAAGATGGAGAAAGTTTAGAGAAAGAGCCAAGCCACGATCGTGACATCCTTGTCACAGTCGCGACAGAAGTGATCCAGCCAAAGGTCATGATTATGACCGAAGCTCATTTCAAGGGTCAAAATCATGACATATCTATCACGATCGTAACAGGAGCAAGACAGATGTAAGGATTTGCTTTTGTTTCCATTTTTAGAGGGTCATTTTGGACTTTTTGGCCTATGTAAAAACTAGTTTTTCACCCTAAAAGGAAAAATAACTATAAAAGGAAATAAGATGACCCTAATGAGCTAAGCCTCCATCTTACTATTTAGAGAAAGAAGCCAAGGAAGAGATAAGAAGGAGAGATGAGAAGAAGAAAGAGAAAAGGAGCTAATGCCAACAACTCTTTGTCATTCCTTTCCAAGTTATTTCTTATTCCTCTTGTCATTTACTTCATATGATGTATGATATGGATATAAGGATGATGAATACTTTGTTAAGGATGCTCTAACTTCATTTGGGATTGATTCTTGAATCAATTGTGATTTAATTGTTTTTGATGTTAATGTGTTTGGGTATTGTGATCGTTTATGATTTTTGCATACTTTGGCAACATATTGAGAGATTGAACCAATAGTATTATAACGAGGTTAGGTAATGAGAATTAACAACCTAATAGATCACATGAACATCAAATCAGTAATTATATGAAGAGATATCTTGTGTGAGGACCCGATTGTCTATTAGATTGCTTAAGAACTGATTAGAACATGGGTTATTTTCTTAATTGAGAAATTGAAAAATTAAAAATTTAGATTCAATTAGGGATTATGATTTAGGGTTTAATGATTAGGTCTCGAGAGAGAATAATCAACCTTTTGAAATTTTAGGACTGATACTAATTAAATCAAAAGTAACTTAGGTAGCAATTGACGATAAAATGAGTCCCCTCTTATCATAATTGTTTGATCTTGTCTTGTGCAATTTCTTGATTATTAAGTGGTTGTGCTCTATTTTGATTTCCTTATGTCAATTTCATAATTTCATTTTCAATCAATTCATAACCAATTGTTAGATTGCTATTTTAATCTTTATTTCCATTTTTATCACATTTGTTATAACCTTAGATAACATTAGGATTCAATTAGTTTTACTAATTACTTAAGGGATTCACACCTCAATACTACAAATTACGATTCCGTATGCTTGAAGATTTTTTAGGGTTTTATAGAAGTAAAACTTGCTCAACAAGTTTTTGGTGTCGTTACTGGAGAATTCGTTTAGCACCTTTTGAATTCCTTTGTTTTAAGGAATTACCCTTTCTTGTGATTGTGTTACGTAATCCGAAAAGAAATTAAAAAATTAAAAAAAGAAGTTTGGGTGTAAAGTAGAAGACACATCAATTTGGAAATCACCAAGAAACAATAAGGAATCCGAAAAGTTAAGTGGAGATAGAAAGAATGATGATGGAGGAAATACGTCATGTAGAGCAAAGGACCCCAATGGACTTCATAAGGCTGAGGTTCAATGCCTATCATCAAGGAATTACATGACCACCATTGTAAGTGATTTGTTTAAAGAGATAGCAAACAATAGTTGTCTTTGGAAATTAGAATAAAGTAGACAACAATCAACCTTCCCAGATCTAGAAGGATTGATTACGGTAGATTCATTGATAATATTGCAGGCTAAAATTGATAACCTCACCAAGGAAATGAACAACCTAACTGCTGCCT
This sequence comes from Erythroxylum longipes, assembly GCA_027563885.1. Taxonomy (NCBI): domain Eukaryota; kingdom Viridiplantae; phylum Streptophyta; class Magnoliopsida; order Malpighiales; family Erythroxylaceae; genus Erythroxylum; species Erythroxylum longipes. The sequence continues at coordinate 16,480 of JAOQMS010067384.1, forward strand.
CTTTCTCTCCATTCAAAGCCATTCACTAAGAATGTGACCTATGTAGATTAGAGAGTCGTATCATAATTGATTGCTTCCAAGTGGAAATCAATAATGTGGAGTAATTCAACTTCAATGAAGAACAATTTCATCGGGGAAGTAATCATCCTTATTTGAAGACGTACAATCTGGGATGGCAGAACCACCCAGATTTCTTTTGGTCTAACAATGAAAGAACTCAAATGGGAATTTAAAGCCCACCAAGATTTTATCAAGATGAGTCTAGTTCATAAGATTCAAAATTACAAGATCATGGAAATGATCATAAGTACGGATGAGGGCCGGAATAGGCTAGAAGGGAAGTTCGAAGAAGTAATGGAAGATCATGCCTCTTCTATTCACAACCTAAAGGTTCAAATGGGCTAACTTACTAATAAATTCTGTAAGAGAAGTATGGAAAAAAAATTTTAGTAACATGAAAGTAAATCCAAGAGAGCAATTTAAGTGTGTCACACTTAGGAGTGGGAAGAAGCTAGAAAAACCAGCAGAAAAATAAGCTGAACCTCACCTTGTAAAAGAGAAGACAAAAGAGGATGAAGAAAAGAATGAAGACCTTCCATACATTCCTCCTTCACCTTATCCATCGAAAATACCCTTCCCATAAAGACTTCAGAAGAACCAATCAAATGTACCATTTGCAAAGTTCCTAGAAAAGCTAAAGAAATGGCAAATTTACTTGTCTTTTGTGGAAATATTGAAACGTAAGCCCAAGTATACGAAATTAATTAAAGACATATTATCTGCCAAGCGGACTTGGGATGATAATCAAACTGTAGTCATGGCAAAACCCTCTATCTCCTTAATTACCAACTATATGCCTTTACAGTTGACAGATCCAGGGAGCTTTACAATAGCATGTGTAGTTGGTAATTTAAAGATTTCAAAATGTTTATGCGACTTAGGGGCAAGTATAAAACTTATATCTTTGTCAATTTTTAGGAAACTGGGGCTAAGAGATGTGAAGACGGCATCTATATGTATTTAGTTGGCAGATTCATTGATAAAGAAACCATTTGGCATGGTGGAGGATGTACCTATAAAAATGGACAGGTCTATCATTCTTGTGGATTTTGTCATGCTAGATTTTGAAGAAGATCGAAACTGTCTGCTAATCCTTCATTTACCATTTTTGACCATTGGAAAAGCTTTGGTAGATACTTATGAAGACAACCTCATCCTTCAGATTGGAGGTGAATAAGTGAAAATCAATATGAATATGGTTTTAAAGAATCTGAAGGAGGGTAGATTATTCTTGAGAATTTATGAAGTTGAATCTTTAAAGGAGTGAGAGGAAGAATAATAGATGATAGCAGGGATTGAGTTTGAAGAATATAAGGAAGTCTATATTCAAGAAGTTGAAGAAGAAGAGAACGAAGAACAGAGGATACTTGACAAAAAGGTTGAAGAAGTTACGAAAGTCTCTATTCATGAAGTGAAAGAAGAAGAGGAGATGGGGCTGACTGAGGAAGAACAAGAATAACTCACCCTCTTATAGGACAAATTACTGGATTCAATAGAAGATCCAAAGGGTTTTGTTATTCCCTATTTTATTGACAGTTTACTAGTAAAAAGGACATTACTGAACTTAATTGGTTTTCTTGATTTTATCAATATTGTCCTTTTGATTATCTTACAATTTATAGCTTATTTATAGGTTACAAAACTGAAATTGGGTGACAAAGGTAGAAGCAAGCTACTCATAATTGACCTAGGTTGAGTGTGGAAGGAAGAGCACGTCAAGCTAACGACGTTAACTAATTGCTACTTGGGAGGCAACCCAAGAATTAGGATAAGTTTTATTTTTACTTTTGTTTTATTATTATTTTGTTATTTTTATTTTGTATTGAGTGAATTGCTGGAGCTTTATGACCGAAAGTATTTCCGAATTCCTTCAGCACCATCCTTAGCTCAATCATCATGACAACTTTATGCTATAACTGTTATCTTTTCCTTTTGTTTTTATGTCTTCTTGTCATTTTTTAATCTCCCTCTTACATGTTTATTCTTCTCACAATGAGGATAATGTGTTGTCCAAGTATGGGAAGGTGAGCATTGTATTTTTTTTTTCAAGAGTTTGAATTTTGTATGTCGTATGTTAATTTTTGCTTAGGTTTTCATGGTGTGAATTGTGTGAATGTGTAAATGGCTAAGACTTAATGGAATTAGCTTAGCTTTAAACATAGTCTTCTAAGTTGTAAAGATTTATTAGCTTTTGCAATTTGTGCTCCAGGTATCCTTGGTTAAATATGTATGTTAATTAAGATTTGTTGTAAGTTTTCTCACCTTAGGAAATTTATTATATACATTTATAATCATAGTTTAATTGAATAAGTAGCATCGTTGGTATATTTTCATGAGGATGATTAGGTAATGAAATGAGGTAGGCAATTAAATGTGAAAAAAGTGCGTCTATCTTAAGCAAATAACTATTCCGTTTGGTCTTCGGGTTATGAACAGAGCTAGCAGCTAGTTGAGAATGAGATATAGCTAAGTAACCGAGGGACATTCATCACGAATGTTTGCCTTTACGTCAAAAAGCTAAAATGACCTTCCAACCAAACCTATTAATAAAAAATGATCTAGTTGATTAACCAGGGAACATTCATCACAATTTTTTTCCTTCGCGTCAAAAGACTAGGACAATGTTAAAGAAAATTAACAAATTGGTTTTTAATAAATAAACCCTACCAATATTTGAGAATAACAAGATTATTCATTAAAGCCTACTTAGAGATGTTTGCAATTTTAATTGACTACTGATTATCAATATATGTATGTAAGTGTTGAGGGTTAGTGAATATGATGTTAAAGTCTTGATTATTATGTATATTTAATCTAAAGTGCTTAGAGTAGATTTTATAAGTTAATAAGTGAGAACAACTTGAAGGATTGTGTTTGAAGTTAAATTAGTTTCGTGTAGTTCGATGTCATTGTATCATTACTGCATATACATGTATGTATGTGTTATTATTTAGTGTTTGAGTTTGTATTTGCTTTTTTTTTTCTTAAGGACAAGCAAAAGTTTAAGTGTGAGGATGTTAATAACAATAGTTTGTATCATGATTTAATAGGTGTTTTAGTGTGTTTTTAGGTTTTGATTAGATGAATTGTGTATGTTTAGAATTATAATTGTGTAATGTGATTATGTGTTTATATTTTTTAGTATTATGTGGTTTAGAGCACGTCATTGGACTTTAATTTTGTGCGCTTAAGGTATTTTGATGTGTTTGTTAGCGTTTGAAATTAGATGAAGAAGACCGAAAGAAGTTGGAGAAAGATTGGAGAAATAGCCAAGCCATGATTGTGACATCCGTGTCACGGTTATGACAGAAGTGATCCAGCCAAAGGTCAAAATCGTGAAAATGATGATTGCAAAATCATTGTCACGATGGTGAAAAAAGCTCATTTTTAAGGGTCACGATCATGACATTAGTCTAACAATTACACAAAATTAAATATCTTATTCATGGAAAAATCAAAATTTAAATGAGATTAAACTAAAAAGTATATAAAACAACCAATTAAGCGTAATTGAAAAGTTGACAGTGCTTTGCAGAGTTCAAAGACATCCATTTATAAACAAAGGTTCCAAAAAGACATGTGAACATGGTCTTCTCATGATCTCTCATATAGATAAAAATCTGATTGCATCTTGAATATCCATCAAGGAACCAACTGAATATGTGTCTAGCTGCTCTCTCTATCATTTGATCTACGAACGATAAAGGAAAGTGATCCTTCTTAGTCACCATGTTAAGCTTCCTATAATAAATAAATATCCTCCAACCTGTGACTGGTCGAGTAGAGATTAACTCACCCTTTTCACTTTCCATCATTGTCATCCATCGTTTCTTAGGTACACATTGTACTAGATTCACCTATTTACTATATAAAATAGGGAAATAAATACATGTATCTAAAAGTTTCATTACCTCCTTCTGACCACTTCTTTCATATTAGGGTTTAATCTCCTTTATCTCTCCCTCACCGCCTTACAATCTTCATCAAGATTGATCCTATACATCACAAAATTAGGACTTATGCCTCTTATATATAAAAATTTCCATTCACCAAATTAAGACTTATGCCTCTTATATTTGAAAATTTCCATCCCATAGCTCTCATCCTCTTTCTAATTGTCTTACCCTCCTCCTTCTCTAACTCTTCTTGTTCTTCCACATCCCCAACATCAACTTCTTCCTTATGGTTTTCTTCTTTCTCTTTTACACAATCATCAACTATATCAATTTTCAAGCAAACATTGCTCTCCTTCGAATTCATTAGTACCTTACCATATTAAACTCAAAAGAATTATTTTTCCTTCATATACATCCACCAGTGCTCTTCTCATATTCATGATCTGTTTACCAAAAATTAAAGTATAATTTTGATCCTTTTCAAATTTTAGCACTATGAAGTCTAATGGAATAACGAACTTGACCGCTTTCAGTAGCATGTCCTTCACTAATCTAAACGATTTCTTTACTGATTGATCCACCAAATGGATGAGCGTGGATGTTGGCTTCGAATCTCCTATCCCTAATTTCCTAAAAGTAGACAAAGACATAAGATTAATACTTATACCTTAGTCACATAAACGCTTATAATATTCTAAATTAGCAACTATATACGAGGGCATATGGTTGGTAATTATAGAGTTAAAACTCTCTATCAAAGAGACCATCTGATTGTCCTCCAAAGTCAGTTTGTTGATAGGATAACCTGTAATAACCTATGATGTCTAAACATATTGCATATATCCAAGACATTGGCCAAATGAGCATTAGGATCTTTATTGGTCAGCATATAAAAATAGATATCAATTTACAGTATGTTCAGTAAAGCTAGTTTAATTTCGAAATTATTTAGTTGCATAACTTTTTGATTTCTTATTTTTCAAATTTCCCTCTCTTACTTAGTGATGTCAAAAAGTATATATTTGAGTTTGCTAGAACTCCTTATTGTTCTTGTGTTTAGACACCTAAAATCACATAAGAAAAATGTTAAATTACTTAAAGAAAAGTAACTCAAATTGCACCAGTTTCTAAATTTACAATCCCCAACAACAACCCCCAAAAACTTGTTTGTTTAATTTTTTTTAATTTATCTATACCACAAGTATACGACTCATATATTTATAGTATAAACAATATATTTCCCATGATGATTGTCATTAGAAACCTAACAAATTTTTTTGCACTTTGTTTAAGGTAAAAAATGTAATAAGTCTAACTAGAAAATAAACTAAACTAGATAAAATTGATAATTGATCAAATAACAAAGCAACAGCGAACTTGTGATTAATCAATGCACAGCTTAGGAATTATTTCTATCCTTGTTTTGTTTTCACCTTGCCTTTTTGATTTAGTAATACCTGACCTTAGATATCTAATAATTACGATTACCCTCTCTCGAGATCTAACTAAGTAATCCTAATTAAAATAGATAAGAATTAAATTCTTACTTCTCATCTCTCAAAACTCTTCATAACTATCTAATTAGATTTGAAGCAATTTTATAGGTAGCTAATAAGCAATTAATATCTCTTTTAATTGCCTATTGATCTGATGTTTATAGGTTTATAATGATAATAGCTCTCATTGTGAGACATAACATAGATATTTCAACCTAATCTCCTGATTCAGATCAAAGATTAAAACAGTAACCACCATGAAGTATATTTTTATTAAATCAAGAGCATAAAAGTTTAACAAAAAATTTAAGAGTAATTCCTTAAAAAATTAGCAATTCATAGCTAAATTAAATCCATAATTATTCATATTCAACATTCAAGAACAAGGATAGAAAAGGAAATAGTAGAAGATTGAATCTTGGATGTATTCTTTTTCTTGTCCTTGAGCTAAAAATTTTTGTAGCTTTTTCTTCTGGAGTTTTTGTTTCTTTGATCTCCGTGTCAGATGTTCTAGTAGCCTCTTCTTGTGTTTTGGTTGCTTGAAATACTTTTTAATCCTCTTAAGGGTCTTTTCTAGGTTTTCTCACTTGTTTATACTCCAAAAATTGTCGTAACTTATAAAAAATACAAAAAACTTGCAATCTAAAACTCTTTCGTTACAGGATCGAGCACTATCTTTTGTCTACTTGCACTTACACAATTGTTAGAGAGGCACACCAGTTGTTACAACTTCAACCCTACACCATCATGATAGTACTCTTCCTCCAGCTTCCTCTTCAACTTTTCTTAAAGTTCCCTATCTCAAATTGACTTGTGCTTGATTATTGATACATTTACTTTATAATATTTAGTGATTAGAGCTATGAAATGCTTAAGATACTTGTTTTGGTTCATAATTGGTTTTATGAACAAGTTGGAAGCACAAGAACTAAAACGAGTTAAAAGCACATTCCTTGAGCTATCCTTTAGATGTTCAAACTCATTTATCTTTATCGAACAAGAAGGAGATGGATTAAGGTAAATATGAGACAAGAAAATGCAAGAAAATGAAGAATTCAGTATGATTTACAAGATATATGACCGTGTATCCACTTACACAGTCGTGTGCATCCAACCGTATATCTTCCCAGAAACCTAATTTTAGCTTTAAATAGAAATTTGAGAGGGAAAAAGAGGGTTGAATCATTTTTGGAGCATGAAAGGAGGAAAAATCTTATTTCTTTGGGATCTATAAAGGGATAAGCTTCCTTCTTACAGTTTACAGGGGAAATCGAAGCCGAAGAGCACATTTAGGCATTTGATTCTCTCTCTCTAGAAATTGTTTACGTTATTCTTAACTTAATGTTTTGGGTGTTCATATATGAATGATTGATATTAACAGATTATTTATGTGTGAACCAAGTTTCAGAATGTGGAATATAATAGGTATTAGTTGTATTTTCAATTAATTTGTGGTAAACTAATGTTGATGAATAGTCATTGAGGATAATATGATATAGGATACACGTCCCAAGCTTGTATGGTTATTGCCTAGATTAATCTATTTTCGTAGTTCATAATGCGACTGTCCTACTTAATCTAAAGAGCTTATTCTAGGTTGTTTGATAGCTAGGTCTAGCTAAAGAGCTTATTTTGATTAAACATAACCAAAGGGAGAACTACGGTTAACATAGCTTATTGCTAACCTATGATTAATAGTTTCTAAAAGAGGTATGAGAACAACAAGATGATTAACTATGGGGCTATTTGTTTCCATTTTTGCTTTTGGTTTTTTGTTTTCGTTTTCAAATTCAGTAAAAAAACCTATTTGTTTGAGTTTTTAGTTTTTAGTTTTTGTTTTTGTTTTTGGTTTTTTCCAATTTTCAAAAATTATGAAAACCATAAAAGTGGTTTTTGTTTCCTGTTTTTGTTTTTTTAAATCTAATTTACTATCATTTAAATATATATTATTTAATTATTAATAAAAATTATGAATAATTTAATTCAAGATTATATATTTAATA
>JAOQMS010067440.1:0-23920 GCA_027563885.1 Erythroxylum longipes
CTCCCTTATCTTAGGGTTCGTATCGGAATGACCTACGGGCGTCCCGGTGCGTACCCTAGGGTAATGGGGTGTTACAATTAGTATGTAAGATATCCTTTAGCACCTCAAGTTTAAGATATTTGCACCATTACTATGATGAGACTATCACTGACACTAGAATAGATTATCCATATGATTGTCTCATGGCAGGTCATCCAACGTACTTTTTACTCTTAACTAGCATCAAAATGTTAACTCTAAACAACTCCTCCTTATATATTAAGAGATCCACTACTTGATCTAATCAAGGAGTATAACATGTGCTAGTCTATTTAGATTAATAATGTATCATTTCATTAATCCTTTAACTAGGGATAAGTTAGAAACTAACATAATTACACATGATATGAATCTCATTATCATGATCTCATCATGATTTCCTTTATGCTATGTAATGTATAAAGGACTTCATTAATTTGATTTAAGATCACTATTAATTCAAAAGAACATGAACATCAAATTAATGAAAATGCCTTTTATTAATCATAAAGATTTGTACAATAAGTGTTAAAGGTGATTGCCTTTAGAGCACTTCTTTAACAACCTCCCAATTGCACTAAAGCTAATTGCCTTTGTATCTAATAGCATAGGTAAGTACATAAGAATCATATCTCCTTTTAGGAATTGGCTTAGTCAAAGGATCAACAATATTCTGATCAGTGGCACTCTCTATATCTTAATATCATTTCTACCAATGATTTCTCTAATAAAATGGTATCGCTTGACTACATTTTTGGATTTCTGATGAGACCTTGGCTCTTTTTTTTGTGCTATGGCACCATTCTTGTCACAATATAATTGTACTGGGAAAAAATGCTAGGAACCACTTCAAGTTCCATGATAAACTTCTTGATCCAAACTGCTTCTTTTGTTGCTTTTGAAATGGCAATGTACTATGTAGTTGTCTCTTGTTTGGATCTCTTCCAACTGACTCCTCCAACATTTAGTGTAAAAATATATCCTGACTGGGATCTGTAGTCATCCCTGTCAGATTGGAAACTGGTATCTGTATACCCACTCACAACAAGATCTCCTTCTCTATATACCAAAAATACATCCTTAGTTCTTTTCAAGTACTTAAGGATATTCTCGATAGCCACCCAATGAACCTCACCAGGATCCAACTGGTATCTTCTTGTAACACTTATAACATATGATACATCGGGTCTCGTACATAACATAGCATACATGATTAATCCTGTAGCCAAAGTAAAAGGGACCAAATTCATGCGAGTCCTCTCATCTTATGTCTTTGGACACATATATTTCAAGAGTGCAATCTCATACATCATGGGAAGATAACCTCTCTTAGACTACTCCATGCTAAACCTCTTTACCATCTTGTCTATGTATGTAGACTGAGAAAGACCAAGCAACTTCTTAGACCTATCTTTATAGATTCTTATCCGCAAACTATAAGTTGCTTCTCCCAGGTCTTTCATAAAGAAATTCTTGGATAACCAAATCTTGACTGATTGTAAAGATGAGACATCATTTACTATTAGTAGTATGTCATCTATATAAAACACAAGCAATATAATTACACTCCTACCACCCTTCTTATGCACACACAGTTCATCTGGATTTTGTGAGAAACCAAACTCTTTGATTGTCTTATCAAATCAGATATTCAAAGTCCTGAATGCTTGCTTCAATCCGTAAATGAATTTTTGAAGCTTGCATACATTTTTACTATCATTGGATATGAAACCATCAGGTTGTGTCACGTACACATCCTCGGTTAGGTTTCCATTAAGGAAAGTTGTTTTCATATCCATTTGCCATATCGTATAATCATAATGACCAGTAATGGCCATGAGTATCCTAATGGATTTGAGCATGGTTACCAGGCTAAATGTTTCGTCATAGTTAACTCCTTGTCTTTGATGATAACCTTTAGCTACAAGCCTAGCTTTATAGGTAACTATATTACCCTCCATGTTAGTTTTCTTCTTAAAAACCCATTTGTACTTATAGGTTTTATCCCTTCGGGTGGTCAACCGAAGTTCATACTTGGTTTTCATACATCAAATCCATTTCAAATTTCATGGCCTGAAGCTATTTGTCAAATTTTGAACTCTTTAGAATTTCTTCATAGGTAGTAGGCTCATTATCTTCTATGAGCAATACGTAATTATGTTCACTTATGAGAAATCCATGTATTTCTAGAACATGACGTATCCTAATTGGCCTATGAACTTCTTATGTGTCAGAAGGTTGAACTATTATTTCATCATTATAAATAATAGTCTCAGGTTCAAGCAGTTAATTTACATCTATTTGAGCATCTTGAACCTCCACATGTTCAATTTTGCTCCCACTGCCTTCTTTTAGAAGAAAATCTTTCTCTAAAAAGACATCATGCTTTAAAACAAACACCTTTTGTTCCAAAACATTGTAGAAATGATATCTTATTTTTTCTTTAGGATATCCTACAAACAAAAACTTATCAGATTTAACTTCTAATTTATTTGACTAAATTCGCTTCATATAAGCCAGACAACCCCAAACTTTCGTATGAGAAAGATAAGGTTTCTTTTTAGTCCACATCTCATATAGAGTAACATCAATTAACTTTGAAAGGACTCTATTTAGCACCTAAACAGCAGTCTCGAGTGCATATCCCCAAAAGGATTTTAGCAGATCTGCTAAGCCCATCATTGACCTCACCATTTCCAACAAGGTTCGGTTTCTCCTTTCTACCACACCATTATGTTGCTAAGTGTAAGATGGATTCTAATGGGATACTATCCCATTATCTTTAAGATAATTTAGAATGCCTTGGCTTAAATATTCACCATCTCGATCTGATTGAAGTGATTTAGTACTTCTGCCTAGCTGTTTCTCTACTTCATTTCTGAATTCTTTGAACTTTTAAAAGGCCTCAAATTTGCATCTCTTAAGATATACATACCCATATCATGAATAATCATCGATAAAGTTAATGAAGTATATGAAACCACCTTTGGCATGTATGGACATCGGACCATATACATCTGAATGTATTAAGTCCAACAGATCAATAGTTCGTTCACCTTTTCTCTTAAAGGGTAACTTTGTCATCTTGCCTAATAAGCAAAATTCACGTGTCATATGATTCATAAACAAATCCCTAAACTGCCAAACTTGTGTATTTTAGTCATGCATCTCTCACTTGTATGGCCAAGGTGACAATGCCATAAATACGATGATTTCATATTATCCGTTTTTATCTTTTATTGTCGTTGATATTTAAAACTAGATTAGACGTATCTAATATATATATTCCATTGTATAATGTACCTATAGCATAAAGCATTCCATTTAAACTAATAGAACAACCATTGTTACTAAAATTTAAATGGAAACTAGCTTTATTAAGACTAGAAACTGAAGTAATATTCTTAGTCAATATAGGTACATAAAAACAATCATCCAATTCTATTACAAACCCACTAGGGAGTGTTAATAAATAAGTTCCTATGGCTAATGCATTAACTCTTGCTCCATTTCCCACGCGCAGGTCTAACTTTCCCTTGTTGAGTTGTTTACTGTTCCTAAGGTCCTGTATATTAGTACAGATATGTTAGTCACAATAGATATCCAATTCCATATGTTATTATTAGAAACAATATTAATATCAATAATAAACATACCTGAAGTAGATGGGGCATCTGATGCCTTCTTCTACTTCAATTACTCCATAGAGGGCTTACAATTACTCTTCCAATGGCCATCCTTGCCACAGTTGAAGCATGCTCCCTTAGGGGTAGCCTCTTTAGCTTTCTTCTTAACCACACCTCAATTAGGCCTTGTAGACTTCTTCTTCTTTTGGTTCTTCCTCCTCAAACCAGAAGAGTCCACCAGTATCACAGCTTTACTGTCCTTCCTGACAGATGGTTTAACTGTTTTGATCAAGTTGATCAATTCAGGAATCGTGGTGGATATCTGGCTCATCCTACAGTTAAGCACAAATTGTGAATAACTATCAGTCAAACCAGTCAAAATTAAGTATATACTTGATTCATGATTCATCAGGAAACCCAAGAGGCCAACCTCTAAATATATCCATTCATATTCAATGCGTATTGCACTAGAGATGTCCCCTTAACCATCTTGGAGCGGAAGAGAAACCTCGAGGTCTCAAACCCTTCGGACCTAGTTTTCTCATCAAACAGCTCCCTCAGATGATAGAATATGGTATGAACATCCATAGCCTCATACTGCCTTTACAATTCCAGTGACATAATGGCCAACACTATGAAGCTAACCATCTCACTATCATCAAGATGCTTTCTGTATGCCTTTTGATCACTATTAGAAGCATTAGTAGCAAGGGGATCAGAAAGTGGTTCTTCTAAGATGTAGCCTAGTTTTTTCAACTTAAGAACTATTTTCAGGTTCCTAAGCCAATCTAGGAAGCTGGGTCCGGTCAACTTATTGGCTTCCATAAGTGAGTGTAGGTTCACACTAGTGATTATGGTGTCGATTCTTACAACCTAATGTCAAATTGAGAAATGGTGTGAGACTGTATGTAAATGCATATTTATTAGGACTTTAATAACATACAGTATGGCTCCCATTATTTCTTGTGAATCCATAACCCTTAATATGAATCTGAGAGAATTTGTATAGAAGTTCTCTTAGTGGGTCGATATCCAATATCTCAAGGAATGAACTTGGGTTTGGCCAACGTGCCACCTTTGGTCAATTGGTAGGTATCGGTCATAGCAATTACATTTATAATATAACTATCGAATCTAGTGCTATCAACTATTGATGTGTCCACACACATTGGGCTATCATCTCTTGATGCTTGTAAGTCGTATGTACACTACCCAACTTCGCCTCTGTCCATGTTAACATTGGCTTTGCCCAACAAATCAATGCTTCTAGTTAAAATACCCATTAATTCGAAAATCATATTTCCCTGGATCGAACATATTCATTTAGAGTTAGGTTTGCCCAACAACTCTAACTTTAAAAGAACTCTAGTTCTCACTATATTAATGGAAAGTGTTAGTTTTAATATTTTAAGTGAGGGATTTCTCTTTAGGTCTCATCTAACTAGGAGGTCCTGTATATATCACACATATATATAGTAGCTATAATTATATGGCATGATATGGACACCCCAATCATATTGGGCTTAAGTCTATAACCATCCATCATGCAAGTGCACGCATACTCTTAACATGCATCCTCTAATGCACAATATTAAACACATCAAATTTGGTTATGACGTGTTATAGATCCTACATTTTGCAAGTTGATTCAACTCTTGAATCGAATTTCTTCGTAAGTGTATTCTTGGCTACATTCAATCTTTTATGTCATTTCAGTTTAGAATTTAATATTAATCAAATTAAATTAAACTCTTAATTCTAGAAATTAATTCAAAATTAATTCACCTTAAAATTGATTATTTGATGTCAAAATTAAACACTTTAATTTTGTCACATGCCAATTTCTAGTCTTACTAAAAAATAATGCTCTACTTAAATTAATTCAAAATTAATTTCCAAAAATTTTCAGAACATCAAATCATCATTCCATGCATCTCCAGGTCATTTCAAGTCCATCAAAATAATTTTGGAGTCACCAGAAAATTATCAAGATAATCGAAACACCATTAAGATGCTAAAAATGACAAATTTGACATCTAAAATTTGTTCTGAAAATCTTAATTTAAGCAAAATCATTTTTTCATGCTTCATTCATCAAAATACACATTTTTATAACATAAAATTTTTTTTAAGGTTCTGGAACTGAAACATACACACACAAAATTATCAAACAAAACAGTTCCATCAATTTCAACAAAACTGACCAAATATGTTTACTAAAAAACTTTAATTAATTCTATAAAAATTCAAGAGGATTAAAAACATTATAAATATGTTTATATAAAATTTCCATAATCAAATTCCATGAAAAGCATGTTAAACCTCATCAGTTTAGCCAACCAATAACATATGCTCAACAGAAAACAGATTTCTAGCATATTGTTATAAATTAAAAAATAAATATTTCAATCACATTGAAATCAATTTTCAATCACTAAAACCATATACTAACATCTCATGAGAGGATTAGTAAAAGAAAATCTTGAAAAATATTTTTGTAATTTAAGTTCGAATTTTATAAGAACAGACCCACAGTTGTTATAGCCATGCAATCCTATTGCACATGTAATAGAAGCTGCATCTAATAGGCATGAGATGTTTCTGATACCACTGTTGGGTTTCAATCATGCATCACATCCACCAACTATCAGAATATACATCAGAAAATAAAACGAAACCCAAAAAATATAGAATCAAACATGTGCCATTACATGTCGTAAAACAAAACATGAACTTAAGATATGTACCTTACAATATCCTTCGTTCTTCGTTGTCTTCACCTCTTTGGGTTGTTGTAAACCACAATAACCAAAGGACAATATCTATAATGATATCTACTGTAATATCCCATTTTCTATAATGAGGTTAAGGACTAGGGTCCTAGACCACTGTACATGAGAAATAACATTGAGAAATTAGGAAATGTGTTACATTTACATGCATATCACTATCATAAGCATACACATACGTGATTATTGATTTTGTGTACATGTTATTTAACATGCACTCAATTGACATTCCTGGGTATGAATGATTTAAAGTGATTATGAATGCGAATTGTGAATTATATTGTCATCAATTTTGATTTGGTGAATTTTATGTCTTGAATTTTGGATGATAAATTATAGTTGGTGATTTAGACATTATTTGTTAAATTTGTGAGATTTACGAAATTATGGATATTTTGGCCTAGGAAAAATGCTAAGTGGCAAGACAAATTGATTCGTGGTAGTAGAAATAAGTGACAATTGATAATAGAAATAATTAACAAGTGGCATAAGGATTTATTGGCAAGTGTCATAGAAAATTGGGTAACAAATGGACTGAAAATTAAGACAGAAATGGACTAGCTAATAAAATACCAATTGGGGACCATACGAGGAGGACATGTGGCAAGTGAAAAGTGTCATGCCACTTGCCATTACCACACACCTCACTCTCAATACATTCACTTGAAAGACATCCATCATTGTCTTTCATTTTTCTTTGGCTAAAAACCCTTTTCTTCATTTTCTTTCTGCTCTTAACTCACTATACTCTCACATTCTACACTCACAATTTAATTTGTCATCATCTTTCACCTTACTACTTCATGATCCTTGCTATTTCTTCATCTTGCTATTACAAGACCCAACCTATTCCACCTTAAATGTTGATGATCGTGTGTGCTTGAGGCTAGGGTTACGTGATCTTCAAAGCTTAGAGTTAAGACAAGTAAGTGTATTATTATGGAGCTTCATGGCTTCATTAAATGAAACATATATAATAATAGTTTAGAGATAGAATTATCATGATCATGGAGTTGAGTATATGCTAAAACACGGAAGAAGAAATGAGTAATTTTTCATGTCTTGTTTTTATGGTTATGATAAGTAATAACTTATGAATTGTTATAGGGATAGTTTGAGATGGATTGATTTAGTAAAAAATGGTATACGATAAGTGTAGAAATTCTGATGAATGAATGGATAAATATATCTTGTTTTAGGGTGTATAAAAATGTGGGTTATTGGTTGTTTTAGAAATGAATTAGATTGAGTTTTGAAGTTAAAGAAGAGGCAAGTGTAATCCTTGAAATGAGAAGAACTAAGATTTATGAATGATAAAGAATGATGATGATATGTTCTATTTTTGTATGATTGATAAACCATAGTTAGGGATTGTTTTATGAATGATATTCAGATGGAATTGAGGTGAGAATGACAAGGGTATGAAGTCTAAATGATGAAATATGAAGAAGATTTGTTTAATGTACGATGAAAGAGATAAAATCTGGAAAAAGTTAGGAATGCAAGTAGGATAAGATTAAGTGAATAATAATGAATCAAATGAGTAGATTTTTGTGAGATTTAATGTAACCAATATAGTAGTTAGATTAGCATGAAATAAGGTTGCATAAAAGTGTATGAATTCTGGAAAAGTTGAAGTGTAAATGATATTTTTATATATGTGGAATATGTGGAGAAAAGAAAGAGAAAAGGCAAAACCTAATCGTGGCATAGTCCCCATGATCGTGGCCTAGTTACTTTGGTTCTATCATGATCGTGGCCAAGTCCCCACAATCGTGGCCAGTTCCACAAACTTCTGTCACGATCATGGGAAGGTTCAACATGATCATAGGCTAGTATAAAGAGGGAAATGATGTCTTTTAAGCGATGTTTGAAACAACTAATGCTGAGGTACTTTCTATGGTGTATTTAGGCTTGAATAAGGCATAAAATGAATCTATTTTGAGGTTGAACAAGTTGATAAAGTGTTTGATAAGTTTAGATTGATAATTTATAATGATCATGAGATGTGAATTAAGGATGCATACTTGAGCATGCATTGTACATAACAAAGGTACATATATGTATTATTGAATAATCAATATGAGTGAGCAAATTAGTAATGTGTAAATATGTGTGTATTGCATGATATAGAGGAGCAAATAGAACGAAAACATCCAAACGTGTTCATGATGTTAAGGCAATAGCTATCTGGAGTTTACTGTGAGTAACCTAGATGTTTCTCACCAGTAATGATTGTATTTTCTAAAATTTCAATTATTGAACTGATAATTATGTGAATGTGATAATTCCAAATATTGATGGTCTGAGGAGATCGATATTTAGGAATGTATTGGAAGTGCTCTTATTGTATGTGAATTTGAAAGAAATAATTGTTCTCAATACATAAGTTGAATGCTGAACTTATGCCGATGAAAAAGTGAAAAGCGAATGTGTATACTGAATGAAAGTGATTAATTGAATATATGTGATTTGAAGCATTTCATTATATGATATGCATTGATCAAATAAAGGAAGTTGTGACCAGAGTGGCCAGTGAAAAAGAGCTTAAAGCTCAGAATGTGTGTAAGAGCCACAGGCTCACTAGTAAAATAAGCCAGGTATCCACAACTGATACGAGACAGTTATCAATAAGCCCGGTATCCAAAATGGATACTAGACAGTTAAAAAGTCTCTCGGTCATAACAATTAGCAATGAAAGTGGAGTTCCTTGAGCAATTGCATATATAATTTGATATATATGTTATATGATTGATTGAAATAAATAGTTTGCACTGTTCTAAAACTAAAATGTGAACGAAGTGCAATATTTGATTATGTGAACTGTCTCTAAAATTTGAAATGTGAATTGTCTATGTTTTTTGATATGAGTGAGCACATCAATGATGATTCGTTCACTGAGTTCACAAAACTCATCAAAATTGCAAAGTGGCTTTTCAGGTACTAAGAGGAGACTTGGCTTTTAAGAAGTTCTAGAAGAAGTCTAGTTCTTATTTTTTTTATACATCAAGAAATAGCTCAAAGGTTAGTCAACTGAGACTGAGGAGTTAAATAGAAAATCTTTTGTATAGTTTCTTATTTCATGTAGAATGTTGTACAAAAGCAGTAGACTCTTATAAGCTTTTGATACTATATATATGGATTATATATGAAAAGCTATAGTATATTATGTTTTATAAATGAAATGGGAACGTCTTGATATTTTGGATAATTGTGTTGTAATATATGATGTCATATAAGTGAATGTGACTGCTCTAATGTGCCTCTTTTATAGGTTATATGCTCGAATGTACTCGAAATGTAGGGCACATGCTTGGTGGAAGTGGGGTGTTACAAGGTTTTGGTATTAGAGTATAGTTTGGCATCCATAGAGACAGATATGAGCATATAGACATGATATATAGTGAGAAACTCATATAGTAATCAAGGTTATTATTTATTATAGGTCATCCGCTATAGGTGATCAAGTTAGAGAATTAGTTGACCTAGAGTCTGTAAAAGCTAATAGAGAGTCTCCAGTACCTTGATCTGATCAAATGCCTCTGAGAATCCCTGAGAGGAGAGAAAGGAGGTATGATAAACTGAGAAAGAAGGGGGTTATTGACTTCTCCAGAAGTACAAACCCTGTCAAGGCTGAAGGATGGTTAGAGAGGACTGAAAGAATATTCAATCAGATGGACTGCGAGTTTAACGAGAAGTTTGACTACACAGTCTCACTGCTACAAGGTCTGGCGTAACAGAGGTGGAAGATTGTTCCAGGCAGTACCACTAGACCTTGTCAGTTAAAGTGGGAAGACTTTATGAAGGTCTTCAGGGAGAACTATATGCCAAAGATCTACCTAGATAGGAAGATGAAAGAGTTCTTAGATTTGAAGCAAGGCAGCCTCACAGTGGCTAAGTATGAGATAAGGTTTAATGAGTTGATAGGATATGCTACTGCATTGATTCCTACTAAAGAGGATAAGTGTAGGATTTTTGAACATGGGCTGAACATTGAGATTAGGACAAGGCTAGCTATAACGAATTTGAGCAGTTTCACTAAGTTGAGAGTGGCCTCAATTCAAATAAAACAATTGTTAAAAGATTGAATAAGATTTTAGAATGAAGAGATAGGGTAAGTCCCAAGTTAATTCTGATAGAAGGTTTAGTAAATGCCAGAATATATCTTTTCGACCACCGACTAAATCAAGACAGTCGAGGTTTAGACAGAGGGGCGTTTTTGTGCAATCTAGTGGTGAAAGAGGTACAGTATTTGGTCAAAATCCTAACCGTGAACACTGTGGTAAGAAGTATAACTGTTAATGTTGGAGGTTGTCGAGAGCTTGCCTTAGATGTGGCTCCTTCTAACATCTAAACAAAGACTGTCCCACAATTTACAGAGCACGGTTTGGAGTGAGAAGAGGAGGAGTAATAGAGACAACAATCCAATAGAGCAAAGCTAGTGGATTTGCACAGAGAGGCAAAGGTAGAGATAGAGTGAGTTTAGCTAGTCCTACTGTCAGATTGAGGTGCTGAATAATTAGCCACAGTCTCAGGCTAGAATTTATTCCATCACTAGATAGGAGGCTCATAACTCCCCAAATGTAGTAGTAGGTATGTTAAATTTCTTTCAATTTGAAGCATTTACATCGGTAGATCCAGGATCTATACATTCTTTTAGTAAGTACACTGATGGGTAGTGCTACAGTGATAGGAGAAGTGTGTAAAGGGTGTATGATTCAAGTCGATTAGGTGGAGTTAGAAGCTAATCTGATTGTATTACAGTTAAGTGAGATAGACCTTATCTTAGGTATGGATTGGCTCACTGTTCATAGGGCTGCAATAAACTGTTACACTAAGGAGGTGATTCTTGAACCTCCTAATCAGTCGAGAGAAATATTTCGAGGTGATAATCAATCAGTGCCAGCCAGATTGATTTCATCGATGAGTGCTTTGAGATTGATTCAAGGTGGATGTGAAGCTTATCTGGCATATATAGTTAATACACGTATTCAGCAGCCAATACAGGATATTCCTGTTGTTAAGGATTTTTTGGATGTGTTTCCCACTGAATTATCTAGTTTAGCCCCAGATAACGAGACGGAGTTTGTTATTGACCTTGTTCCAGGTACTGTTTCTATATCTATTCCTCCATATAGGATGGCACCTTTAGAACTTAAGGAACTTAAGCCTTAGTTACAGGAGTTATTAGACAAAGGTTTTATCAAACCCAGTATGTCAATGTGGGGAGCTTTAGTCTTATTTGTGAAAAAGAAAGATGGGACTTTGAGGTTATGTATTGACTCTAGGCAACTGAATCTGGTGACAGTGAATAATAAGTATTAGTTATCGAGGATTGATGACTTACTTGATCAGTTGCAGGGAGCTCAGATATTCACTAAACTAGAGTTGAGATCAGGGTACTATCAGTTGAAGATAACAGAGGCTGATGTACCGGATAGTACATTTAGATTCGGATATGGGCATTTCGAGTTTTTAGTGATATCATTTGGGTTGACAAAAGCCCCAGCTTCTTTTATGGCTTTGATGAATAAGATATTCCAACCTTATTTAGGTCACTTTGTTATTGTGTTCATTGATGATATTTTGGTATATTCAAAAAACAGAGAGGAACATGCTGAGCATCTAAGGTTAGTACTACAGATAATGAGAGAAAAGCAATTGTATGTCAAGTTTAGTAAGTGTGAATTTTGGTTTGATTAAGTGGCATTCTTGGGTCATATAGTGTCTGGACAAGGCATACAGGGGGACCCAAAGAAAGTAGAAGCAGTGATGAAGTGGGAGGCTCCAAGAAATGTGTCAGAGTTCTCAAGTTTTCTAGGATTAGCCGGATACTACCGGAGGTTTATCGAGGGGTTTCACTGATTTTGGCCCCTTTAACAAAACTTCTGAGGAAGAATGTACCATTCAAATGGACTGATGAATGTCATAGGGGTTTTAAGGAACTAAAGCATCGGTTGACAACAACACCGTTGTTAACTATTCCATCTGGATTTGAAGGTTATATAGCGTACAATGATGCTTCACACTAGGGGTTAGGATGTGTTTTGATGTAGTATGGTTGAGTGACTGCATATGCATCGAGACAGTTGAGGTCTCACGAGTTTAATTATCCAGTACATGATTTAAAACTTGCTGCAGTAGTATTTACATTAAAAATTTGGAGACATTATCTGTATAGAGAGACATTTCATATATATACTGATCATAAGAGTTTGAGGTATTTGGTGAGTCAGAAAAAGTTAAATATGAGATAGAAATGATGGATAGAATTGCTTAAAGATTATGATTGTACAACTGAATATCATCTTGGTTAAGGCAATATGGTAGCTGATGCATTAAGTAGAAAATTAGATAGCAGTGTAGCACAAATGCAAACATCGAGATTACCCAACTTAGTGCAATTGAGAGCATTGAATGTTGAGTTAAAATTGGGGCAGAATGAGGCATTGATGGCTACATTGAAGCTTAGGCAAATGTTATGTGATAGAATTAGAAAAGTTCAGAAATTGTGAAGCTTATTGAGAAGTTAAAAATGAACCCAAATTTTGAGTTTGAATTGAAAAATGATACACTGTGGTTGAAGCAGAGACTATATGTATCCGATGTGGATAATCTGAGAAAGGAGATTTTGGATGAAGCACACTTAACCACTTATGCTATGCATCCTAGTACTACCAAGATGCATAATACACTGAAACACCATTTCTGGTGGTCAGGGGTGAAGCAGCAAGTGGCTGAGTATATTGCTAAGTACTTAACATGCCAACATATTAAGGCAAAACATCAGGCTCCTGTTGGAAAGTTACAATCCTTACCTATTTCGAAGTGGAAATGAGTGAGAATTATGATGGACTTTATCAAGGGTTTGCCAACGACGATAAGGCAACATGATACCATATGGGTTAGTGTGGACAGACTGACAAAGCCGATCCATTTGTTACATATAAAAGAGAATATGAAATTGGATTAGTTATCCCGAAGGTAAGTAAATGAAGTAGTGAGATTACATGGAGTCCCAGTGTCCATTATGTCGGACCGAGATCTTAGATTTACTTCGAGATTTTGAAAGAGTATATAGACAGCTATAGGTACGAAGTTGAACTTCAGTACAACGTTTTGTCCTCAGACAGACGGACAAAGAAAGAGAACAATTAAGACTATTAAAGATATGCTTAGAGCTTATGTATTGGAGTTTCAAGGAGCATGGGATCAGTATATAGCTCTGATTAAATTTGCTTATAACAATCATTATTATAGTAGTATCAAAATGGCACCGTACGAGGCGTTATATGGAAGGAAGTATCGTTCGTCACTGTATTGGGATGAATAGGGTCTAAATATTGTTAAAGGACTAGAATTGATTCAAGACACAGTTGATAAGGTGAAATTGATTCAAAATAGAATTAAAGTAGCACAAAACTGATAAAAGAGTTATGTGGATCAGCACCGAAGGGATATAGAGTACCGAGTAAGAGACAAAGTGTTTCTGAGAGTATCACCTTGGCGAGGTGTGCTGAGGTTCAACAAAAAGGGTAAGTTAAGTCCTAGATATATTAGTCCATATAAGATTAACGAGAGAAGTGGACCATTGGCATATAAGTTAGCACTACCCACTGAAATGTCTCAGATTCACAATATGTTTCATATGTGTATGCTAAGGAGATATCGGTCTGATCCGACACATATATTATCGGTACAAGAAGTTAAAATTGCGAGAAATATGAGTTATGTAGAGGAGCCAATTAAGATAGTGGGATATCGGAACAAGCAGTTAAGAAACCAAGTGATTCCATTGGTGAAAGTCCTTTGGAGAAATCATTCGAGTGAGGAAGCTATATAGGAAACGGAGGAGCAAATGAAGAATCAATACCCCTACCTATTTGAACAATCAGGTAAAAATTTCGATGGTGAAATTTCTTAAAGGGGGGAGAGTTGTAATATCTCGTTTTCTATAATGAGGATTAGGACATAGGGTCCTAGACCACTGTAAATGAGAAATAGCATTGAAAAATTAAGAAATGTGTTACATTTACATACATATCACTAGCATAAGCATACACACACATGATTATTGATTTTATGTACACGTTACAAAGACTGTACATGCCCTCAATTGACATTCCTGGGTATGAACGATTTAAAATGATTATGAATGTGAATTATGAATTATTGTCTCGTGAATTCTGATTTGGTGAATTTTGTATCTTAAATTTTGGTTGATAAATTATAATTGGTGATTTAGATATTATTTGTTAAATTTAGGAGATTTCTGAAATTATGGGTAACTTTGGACTAGGAAAAATGCTAAGTGGCAAGACAAATTGATTCGTGGTAGTGGAAATAAGTTACAATTGATAGCAAAAATAATTGACAAGTGATATAAGGATTTATTGGCAAGTGTGGTGACAAATGGACTAGAAATTAAGAGAGAAATGGACTAGTTATTAAAAGACCAATTGGGGACCATAAAAGGAGGACATGTTGCAAGTGACAAGTGTTAAGCCACTTGCCACACACCTCACTCTCGATAGATTCACTTGAAAGATAACCATCTTTGTCTTTCATTTTTCTTTGGCTAAAAACTCAATTCTTCATTTTCTTTCTTCTCTCAACTCACGATACTCTCACATTTTACACTTACAATTTGAGTTGTCATCATCTTTCACCTTACTACGTCAAGATCCTTGCTATTTATTCTTCTTGTTATTAAAAGACCCAACCTATTCCACCTTAAATGTTGATGATTGTGTATGCTTGAGTCTAGGGTTACGTGATTTTCAAAGCTTGGAGTTAAGACAAGTGTATTATTATGGATCTTCATGGCTTTCTTAAATGAAACATATATAATGATAGTTTAGAGATGGAGTTATCATGATAATGGAGTTGACTATATGCTAAAATGTGGAAGAAGAAATGGGTATTTTTCATGTCTTGTTTTTGTGTTTATGATAAATAATAATCTATGAATTGCTATAGGGATTGTTTGAGATGGATTGATTTAGTGAAAATGGTATATGATAAGTACAGAAATTCTGATGAATGAATGGACAAATATGTTCTGTTTTAAGGTGTATAAAAATATGGGTTATTAGTTGTTTTAGAAAAGAATTAGATTCAGTTTTGAAGTTAAAGAAGAGGCAAGTGTAGTTCTTGAAATAAGAAGAACTAAGATTTATGAATGATAAAGAATGATGATGATATGTTCTATTTTTGTATGATTGATAAACCATAGTTAGGGATTGTTATATGAATGATATTAAGATGGAATTGAGGTGAGAATGACGAGGGTATGAAGTCCAAATGATGAAATATGAAGAAGATTTGTTTGATGTATGATGAAAGAGATAAAATCTAGAAAAAGTTAAGAATGCAAGTAGGATACGATTAAGTGATTAAAAATAAATCAAATGAGTAGATTTTTTTGAGATTTAATGTAACCAATATGGTAGTTAGATTAACATGAAATGAGGTTTCATAAAAGTGTGTAAATTCTGGAAAACTTGAAGGGTAAATGACGTTTTTATGTATATAGAATTTGTGGAGAAAAGAAGGAGAAAAGGCAGAGTACGATTGTGGCATAGTCCCCACGATTGTGGCCTAGTTACTTGAGTTTTGTCATGATCGTGGCAGAGTCCCCACGATTGTGGCCTTATTACTTGAGTTCTGTCATGATCGTGGCAGAGTCCCCACAATCGTGGGCTAGCATAAAGAGTGAAATGATGTCTTTTAGGTGATGTTTGAAACAACTAATGTTAAGGTACTTTCTTATAGTGTATTTAGGCTTGAATGAGTCTTGAAATGAACCCAGTTTGTGATTGAACAAGTTGATAAAGTGTTTGATAAGTTTAGATTGATAATTTAGAATGATCATGAGATATGAATTAAGGATACATACCCGGGATTGTCATTAAACATAACACATATACATGTGTATGATTGAATACTTAATATGATTGAGCACATTTGTAATGTGTAAATGTGTGTGTGTTGCATGATATAGAGAAGCAAATAGAACGATAACATCCAGACATTGTCGGGACGTTAAGGCAATAGCTATCTGGAGCTTACTGTGAGTAACTTAGATGTTTCTCACCAGTAATGATTGTATTTACTTAAATTTCAATTATTGAACTGATAATGATGTGAATGTGATAATTCCGGACATTGATGGTCTAAAGAGTTCGATATTTGGGAATGTATTGGAAGTGTTCTAATTATATGTGAATTTAAAAATATAAGTGTTCTCAGCAAATATGTTGAATGCCAGACTTATGTCCGATGAAACAGTGAAAAGCGAATGTGTATACTGAATGAAAGTGATTGATTGAATAAATGTGATTTGATTCATTTCATTACATGATATGCATGATCAGATAAAGGAAGTTGTGACTGGAGTGGTCAGTGAAAAAGAGCTTAAAGCTTAGAATATATATAAGAGCCATAGGCTCACTAGTAAAATGAACCTAGTATCTACAATGAATAAGGGACAGTTATCAATAAGCCCAGTATCCACAATGGATACGAGACAGTTAAAAAGGCACTCAATCATAACAATTAACAATGAAAGTGGGGTCTCATGAGCAATTGCATATATAATTTGATATGTACGTTATATGATTGATTGAAGTAAATAGTTTGAACTATTCTAAAACTAAATTATGAAATAATGTTTAATATTTGATTATATGAACTGTCTCTGAAATTCGAAATGTGAATTGTCTATGTGTTTTGATATGAGTGAGCACATCAATGATGGTTTACTCACTGAGTTTGCAAAACTCATCAAAATTGCAACGTGACTTTTCAGGTAGCGAGAGGAGACTTAGCTTTTAAGATGTTCTAGAAGAAGTCTAGTTCTTGCTTTCTGGACAACAAGAAATGAATCAAAGGTCGGTCAGCTAAGACTAGCCGAGACTAAGGAGTTAGATAAAAAATCATTTTTATAGTTTCTCATTTGATGTAGAATGTTGTATAAGAGTAGTAGACTCTTATAAGCTTTTGATACTATATATATGGATTATGTATGAAAAGCTACAGTGTATTAAGTTTTATAAATGAAATGGGAACGTTTTGATATTTTGGATAATTGTGTTTAATATACGATGCCATATAAGTGAATGTGACTACTCTAACGCATTGCTTCTGCAAGGTATATGCTCGAATGTCCTCGCGATGTATGGGCACGTGCTTGGTGGAAGTGGAGTGTTACATCCACATGAAGAGCGAGGCTTGAAACCTCTTAAGAAGAATGGCTAGGACACACATAAATTGCTAGCTTTGTGGTGTGTTCTTTGAGGGAGTATTTTAGAAGATAGTGAAGAATTCACAAAAAGACTCCTTTTTTTTACAACTTTTGCACGAAAGTGGAGTGTGTTTAACACCTTTTGTCCTCCCTCTAACTCCTAACATCAATGGAGAGTTAGTGGAAATGAAGTGGCTTTTAATCCCACTTAATTTATCATGAAAACATTCACCCCTTCTTTAAAGGGTAATTTCGTCATCTTGCTTATTAAAGGGTAATTTTGTCATCTTGTTTATTAAAGGGTAATTTTGTCATCTTACCTAATAAGTAAGATTCACATGTTTCATATGATTCACAATCAAATGAACCTAAACTACCACTCTTTTGTAGCTTAGTCATGCACCTCTCATATCTTAGATCCCTATCCAAAACCATTTTACTCATTCTTCGCATCTCCAATGCGTGTAACCCATTAGGTTCTTAGTTATGTTGTCCACTTGAATTAAAACTTAATTCAAGCAAGTCATGATCGGTATCTAGCAACACATCATGACCCCAAATTGACTGGAAAGTTAGTGGTTTGACTACAAACCCTTCTATAGACAATGTTCCCATGGAATTCGTCCCTTCACCATTATATACCCCACTTAGTTTAGAGTATGGTTAAAATGTCAACTTTCACTAGACTGACTACGTCACATCTAGCCCAAGTGATGTTAGTTCTTGTTCCCGAGACTCATTACTTAATTGGATATGTCACTGAAGACTATCTTTATGACATTTCCACTCCGGCCGGAGATTCCCAAGTAATAACTCCTACAAAAGGTCGTGAGTCTCATCTCCTCTTATCAGGAGTGGTGAATCCTTTATTGCATACTCAATTACCTTCAAATACCTCAAGATTTACCCAGTCACCACCCTATAAGTAACCTCTGAGAGGCAACGAGGAATAGAGTCAAAGTGTAAGATCAGTATCCAAGATATCCTTGAGCACCTCAAGTCTAAGGATATTTACATCATTGCTATAATGATACTATCACTGACACTAGAATAGATTATCCATATGGTTGTCTCATGGCAGGTCATCCAATGTACTTAATACTCTTTACAAGCATCCATATGTTAACTCTAAATAACTAATGCTTACAACGTATAAAATCCACTGCCTTATTTCATCAAGGATTAATACATGTGGTAGTATGTTCGGATTAATAATGTCCCATCTTATTAATCCTATGACTAGGGATAATTTAGAAACTAATATAATTACATATGATATGAATCTCATTATCATAATCTCATCATGATTTCCTTTATTCTATGTAATGTATCAAGGACTTCATTAATTCGATTTAAGATCACTATCAATTCATAAAGAACACGAACATCAAATTAACAAAAATGTCTTTTATTAATCATAAAGATTTGTACAATAAGTGCTAAAGACGATTGCCTTTAGAGCACTTCTCTGACACAAGGTAACTAGGAAAAGGATATTCTCAAGCTAAAAGAGAGTGGAGAAATTCCTATAGGACACTAAGAATAAGGGGAAACGAAAACTAGTATAGTATAGATAAAAAATGGAAAGAGAGAGAAAACAAGGATATGAAGGAGAATGGAAGAATGGAAGAAATTATAGGTGGATAGGGATAGGGATTAATTATAGAAACAACAAAAAAATTGATGAATAATGAAAGGGAAAGTTAGACGAAGAAGAAGGGGATTAGTAGTAAAGAACGTGATGAACAAGTCAATAGACTTCCTCTCACCTTAAAAGTTCCTAATTTTCTATCTTTACTTTGTATTCCCTATGAAAAGTAAAAAATAGAGCCACTCTTCTTTAGTATATCCATACATCATTTAAGGAACTCCTATATATGTAGAACTATCTCCATAATCAAATCCTCAACTTATAAATAAGAATCCAGACTTATAGGAATCCAAAAACATTCTCAAAAAAATAAATTAATGAAAAGACATACCAGCTTTTATTATCCATTTGGTTGTTGGAACAACACCCATCATAGACATAACTAAGTTAATAATAGGATACATAAATATGCTAGTTTTACTAATGAACTTAAAGCTTATGTAAGTGTGAGTTGTAGCTTAACATCACAAAAGGATGTTATACCATCTTATCACAAAGAGAAAAATGGAAAGCAGTACCAATAACAACATAAGAACATATTCTTTAAAACTACGATGATAATTTGATATCTAAAAATATAAAACTCCTATTCAGGATACATTTAAATATTGATGTTAAAGGTTATATAATGGAATTGAAGAGGTTCTTAATAAGAACTCCTTACCCTTATTAAACATAGCCTTATCATTTCTAACGTATAGTAAGTCATCAACATATAAACATACCAGCAATTTTAGCAATTGTACCAAGTACACAAGCTTGTTTAATTCCATATAAATCCTTTTTTAATATATACACTTTATATTCTTCTCTAGCCTTGAAATAATAAGGAGGTTGTTTGATAACTACATGTTCTAAGGTGGCTTGACATCTAATTGAAGGATAGACTATAAGTTTTCTGTTGCCAATGCGGTGACATTCTAATTGTATCATGTCTAACAATAGGAGCAAATACTTCTTTTGATCAATTTCCAATTATTGCTTATAACCTTTTGTAACCAAGTGAGATTCACATTTATCAATTTCACCATTCTCCTTTAGCTTTTTCTTATAAACCTATTTCAAATCAATTGTTTGTCCCCCTCTTAAAAGTTTAGTAAACTCTAAAAATTGTTTCTTTCTAGAAAAAAATTTTAGCAAACATTATTTTCCTCCATTTTGTTTCTTTAGTTATATCTTCAAAAAGAAATAGATTATAATCTACAAAAAGGGCAAGATGTATAAATGGATCATCATAATAGTTAACTCTTATCACTTCATAATCACTCATCCATATAAACATCCTTCTATTTTATGGTGGTCTCAGCTCTCTTATAGGTACATGTTGTTAAGCTACAACTTGCTCATCTTATGTTATGGCTAATGGTTGCTTTTCTGTTTCATTTTCTCCATCAAAATCTACAAGAGTATATTGTTATGCTAAATCCATATTCCACTGTCAGAATTTTTCTTCATCAAACACTACATTTAAACTTATAACCACTTTCTTAGAGCTAGGATTATACAATGTATAAGCTTTTGAATAATCACTAACACTTGAAAAATAATTTTATCTTATTTGTTGTTCAATTTTCTTCTCTACTAATTTGGAACATGGGTAAAAGCGACACAACTGCTAGGTGTGCATTAGGATATGTTTTTATAGGTAATTGACATGTGTTTTCTTGCATAATTGTTGTTTTTTGTTCTAGTTTAGGATTCATTTTGCATGTTTTCATTAAGTTTGATTTTCAGTGTTGTTCTTGTGTGTTTGATGCTAATTGAGGGTAAGAATTGATTA
Organism: Erythroxylum longipes; assembly: GCA_027563885.1. Classification (NCBI taxonomy): domain Eukaryota; kingdom Viridiplantae; phylum Streptophyta; class Magnoliopsida; order Malpighiales; family Erythroxylaceae; genus Erythroxylum; species Erythroxylum longipes. The sequence goes on from JAOQMS010067440.1 coordinate 21,110, forward strand.
TTTTTGTGTAGGAAATAAGAGGGAGCAACTTGGAGGATGAATAAGAGATTAAAGAAGAGAAGATAAGAGGAGCTCATCTCAGATAAATTCCCACATTCTTGGGAATCAGGAAAATTCCCACAGACGTGGGAAATCACAACATAAAATGAAGTGTTTCTGTCTATAATTCCTAGGCTCGTGGGAATCATGCAGATTCTCATTGGTGTGGGAATTGAAATCCGAGGCAATCTGTGAGGCTTCATTAAACCTAGGAGTTTTGGACTATAAAAAATCATTAAACCTCCATCTTCAGGGAAGACGACACCCACCTGTAGAAACACTATCCTTAGGTGAAGAACACATGTTTGGAGCATCGAGGAAGGATTGAAGACAAGGATCATCATCAAAATTGGGAAAACTAGCATATCAACAACAAAATTCCAGATTTTGGCAAAGAAGAGAAGAAGTCTTATATTCAATTTTCTGTCACTTTGATTTCTTCCTTTCTTTGTAAAAATAGTTTATTTGATTGTTGATGATGTTATGGAGACCATGTTAGGCTAATTTCATATTAGGGATTGGTTTTGAATTATTTTGTCAAAACTCATATTTTATTGGACTGAATGAAGTGTCTTTGATGATTGTTATTCTTATTTGTCATCTTGCAACAAATCGAGAGAGTAAGTGAGATGAGATTCATGTAAGATTGTACAACGAGAGTTGGCGACCTATAGACTAGCAATCATTATGTCAATTGGATAATTAGAAGAGAGATCTCAATTAGTCAATTGATCACCCATAGGATAGCTTAATTACTAGTTGAATCGGTAGAGTCATTGAGTAGGTTGAGAGATCGTTCAATCGATTCCTGTTAATTCGATTAGGGTAAAATAGTTACACCTTAAGAGAGGGTAATTACTACATTCGAAAATCTAGGGTGAGAAACAATTCAATCAATAAAATAGAAGGGAGACAAAATAAGGAAAAAGTAATCTCTAGCATTTAGATTCTTGAATTCAGATTTTCTGCAATTGCAGTATTGTCCAATATTTATATTAGTCTCTTTTAATTTTAATTTAATTTTTCAGAATATTTGCATTTGAAAATTTAGTTTCTTAAACAAAGTTGTCTAAATTAAGTGGTGTCTAGGCATCAATCCTTGTGGAATCGATATCCACTCTTTCTTACTATAAGTCACAACCCGTGCATTTGTTATTTTTGAGCGTAAAACAAGTAGGTAGGTTTTAACATCAACAAGTTTTTGGTGTCATTGCCGTGGAATTGATTGTTGAGCATCGTGCTTGATTTAGATTACTTTGATTTAAGAGTTTTTGATACTTTTTCTTGTGTATTTGCAGGTGCATGAACTCAAGGAGTACACGAAGGAGGAAAGAAGCTATAGGGGATGAATTTCCCAACATTAAGAAGAACGAAAGAGAAATAAGAAGGGCAAAGCATCTAAATTTCTCAAATCAAGATATGGCTGAAGAAAAATAGCAAGAAGGACTAGAAAGGACATTCATGGATTCCATGAGGTCAGGGTTTAGTCCTCACGGAGTGGCGAGGCCGATAATTCAAGTGAATAATTTTGAGATTAAGCCAGCGTTACTCAACATTCTTCAAAACATTGTGCAGTTCTATGGGCTATCCAATGAGGATCTGAATGCCCACATCGTAAATTTCTTAGAGATCTGTGACATATTCAGATTCAATGGAATGTCTGACGATGCGGTGAAGTTGTCTCTATTTTCATTCACGCTGAAGGATTGGGCGAAGCATGGTATAATTCTTTAAATCCAGGACAAATCACAACTTGGGAGTAGCTTGCCCGAGCATTCCTCGCCAAATATTTTCCGTTGACAAAGATGACGAGGATTATTAAAGAGATAACAAATTTCCAGCAGAGCAATGGAGAATCTCTCTACGAAGCTTAGGAGAGATTTAAAGAACTTCAGAGGAGCTATCCACATCTTAACCTCCTGAGGGAATTTCTACTTCAGACATTCTATAATGAAGTGAATCCTAGCACAAGGGGCACAATTGATGCAACAGCTGGAGGTTCACTAATGATAAAGAGGGTGGAAGCAATTCATGAGTTATTGGAGGAGTTGGAAAGCAACAGCTGCATGTGGTCGAGCGAGAGGAGTAGACAAGGGAAGAAGGAACAAAAAGGTATGATACCTATTAACTCAGTTACTGTCTTGCAAGCTCAAATCACGGTGTTGACATAGCAGTTAAACAATATACAAGGAGCGTCCACCTCAGCAGTTAAGGCAATGTAAGCATAATGTGAGCTATGTGGGGAGAACAACCACAGCTTAGCATATTGTTTTCTATTGGGAGCTAGTGGGACTGAATAGGTAAGTTATTTAGGCCAACTACAACGAGGTAATAACCTATATTTGAATACATATAATCTAAGTTGAAAAAACCACCTGAAACTTTCTTAGAGTAACAATAATGTTGGTGGCCAACAAAGACCACAAGGACTGCCAAGATTCCGGCAAGATCAAATCGGAGCATTGGAAAGAAAAATGGATAAGATGATGGAAGCTTTGGGGTCCAAATTTACGGCATAAGAAGAGAATCATAAAAGGATGCATGCAAGCCAGCAGGAAAATTAGAAGAGGATGCACGCTAATGGCATGGAGCTCTTTAACGGACTCTCATAAGTTCACGGCTACGCAAGACCATTGAGGGGAATTGCGATAGTACGTTCTATTCACGGCTACACAGGACCCTAATGGGAAATGTATAGTACGTTCTGTTTTGGATCCACCCAAACCATTTTGATGTGCTTATGTGTTGACAAGTTTATTGAATGCATGATTT
>JAOQMS010067502.1:0-23911 GCA_027563885.1 Erythroxylum longipes
GAAAAATCACATGGGTTCTCTTCTTCTCTTCTTTCTTCAAACACCAACCCATTTCTCTACTTCTTTTTCTACCCAAAAAAGAAGAAATGATGAAGAAGATTACCTTAGCTTAGCCCAAATCTTCTTCCTTCTTCTTCCTCTACTAATTTTCTCTCTTCTTTCTTTCTTCTCTATGTTTTCACTTCTTTTCTCTTCTTTCCCACGATTTTATTCTTATTTCTCCTATTCAAGACTACATTTTTGTCTTGTCTTCCCATTTTGTCCCTCATTTGACTTGTCCTTCCTATTTTACCCTTCTTTTGTCAGTTATGTCTAATACACTAACTAATTTTAACATCTCTATTTAATAACCCTAATTTCTATTCATACTTGCTAAAATGACTAAATTCTAAGAAAATAACTAAAATAAATCAATTAATAAATAAACAAATAAATAAAATAAAAGGAAAAAATTTTTGGGGTCCAATAATTCTCCCTCCTTAAAAGAATTTCGTTCTCAAAATTCTTACCTGAGTCCACGAAGAGATGTGGATACTTCTCCTTCATTGCTTTCAAAGGCTCCCATGTTGCCTCCTCTATTGTATGATTCTTCCATAAGACTTTAACCAGCTTCACAGTCTTGTTTCTCAAGACCTTTTCCTTCGAATCTAGAATCTCTATTTGTTGTTCTTCATAACTCAAATCCTCTCTTAATTGAACCTTTAAAGGTTGGACTATGTGTGAAGGATCTGATCGATATTTCCTTAACATTGAGACATGGAAGATATTATGAATCTTGGACAATTCTGGTGGCAAGGCTAACTTATAGGCTAAAGGCACAATCTTCTCAATGATATCATAAGGGCCTATGTATCTCGAACTAAGCTTGCCCTTCTTATCAAACCTCAAAACCCCTTTCTATAGAAAAGCTCTAAGAAACACTTTGTCTCCAACTTCAAATTCCATCTCCCTTCTATATGCATTCGTATAACTTTTCATCCTATCTTGAGCTGCTTTAAGTCTCTCTTTCACCAATTTAATCTTATCAACTGTGACTAGCATCAATTCAAGCCCTGAAAGTCTCCTTTCACCTTCCTCATCCTAACAAATAGGAGTTCTACACCTCTTACCATACGAAGCTTCATAAGGTGCCATTTGGATTCTCGAGTGATAGGAATTATTATAGGCAAATTCTCAACATTGCCTCCAAAGTCCAGATTGTTTTCTCCAATTGTCCGTCAGTCTATGGATGAAAAGCTATACTAAAGTGCAACTTAGTTCCCAGGGCCTCCTATAAGCTTTCCTAAAATCTGGAGGTGAACCTGGGATCTCTATCTGAGACTATAAAACTTGGAATCCCGTGAAGCCTGATTATCTCATCTATATGTTTCTTGGCCAAAGCATTTAAGGAATCCTTCTGTTTAATTGGCAAGAAATGTGCTGACTTAGTTAGCCTATCAATAATCACCCATATTGCATCATGTTTCTTGTTATTTCTTGGTAATCCCATCAAGAAATCCATCGTAATCTTCTCCCATTTCCATTAGGAATCGAAAAAGGTTTAAGCTTACTGACAGGTGCTTGATGTTCTGCTTTAACTTGCTGACACACTAAGCATCTTTTAACATACTTTGCAACATCTTTCTTCATTCCTTTCCACCAAAAGTGTTCCTTTAAATCTCTATACATTCTTGTACTTCTTGGGTGCATTGCATAAGGTGCATTGTGTGCCTCATCAAGAATCTCGTCTTTCAACTCTTGCATATCAGGAATACATAGTCTGTTACCTACCACCATCAATCCATCTTCCCTTACCTCTATTTCAAAAGGTTTACCTTTTTTAATCTCTTCTCTAAGCTTGCTCAAGTACTCATCTTCTTCCTGCAATTCCTTAATCTTCTCATTCAACACTGGCCTTACTCTAAAATTAGTCAATATACAATCAGATTTAGCTTTTCTCAATGTCACCCTGAGTATGGCTAATTCCTTTAACAAAGGAAGATACATGGTCTCCATATGTGCTATAGTTGATTTTCTACTTAGTGCATCCGCTACTACATTAGCTTTCCCTGGATGATATTCCATCATCAAGTCATAATCCTTTAGTAGCTATAACCACCTTATTTGCCTCAGATTTAACTCTTTTTGGCTCATCAAATGCTTAAGACTCTTGTGGTCTGTAAACACCCTGATGGTGACTCCATATAAATAGTGTCTCCATATTTTCAATGTAAAGATTATAGCAGCTAAATCCAAGTCATTCATAAGGTAATTCATCTCATAAGGTTTTAATTTCCTAGAGGCATAGGAAATCACTTTATCTCCTTGCATCAACACACATCCCAACTCGTTCCTTGAGGCATCACTATATAATATATATCCATCACTACCAGAAGGTGAGGTCAAAATTGGTGCAGTTGTGAGCCTATTCTTTAATTCCTCAACGCTTTTCTGACACTCCTCTGTCCACACAAACTTTTGATTATTCCTTATCAATTTGGAAAGTGGAGCTGCTATCATAGAAAAGCCCTCCACAAACCTTCTATAATACCCCGCTAAACCTAAGAAACTCCTAAGTTTTGCTACACTTTTAGGTGCTTCCCACTTCACAACTGCTTCTATCTTTCTCGGATCCACATGTATTCCTTTCTTCGAAACCATATGTCTAAGAAATGCCACTTTCTTTAGCCAAAATTCACATTTATTGAATTTGGCATAAAACTCTCCCTTCCTCAGTGTCTCCAAGGCAATCCTCAAATGTTCCTCATGCTCTTTTCACTCTTGGAATAAACCAATATGTCATCAATGAAAACTATGACAAATCAATCTAAGAAAGGCTTGAAGACTCTATTCATTAATCCATAAAGGCTGCAGGGGCATTCGTTAATCCAAAGGGCATAACTAAGCACTCAAAGTGCCCATACTGTGTTCTAAAAGTAGTCTTTGACACATCAGACTCCTTTATCCTCAACTGGTGATAACTTGATCTCAAATTTATCTTAGAAAAGAACGTTGCCCCTTACAATTGGTCAAATAAATCATCTATGTGTGGAAGCGGATATCTATTCTTGATAGTGACATGATTGAGCTTTCGGTAGTCCACACATATTCTTAACGATCCATCTTTCTTCCTCACAAAAAGGATCGGAACTCCCCAAGGAGAAGTGCTAGGCCTAATGTACCCCTTCTCCAACAATTATTCCAATTACTCTTTAAGCTCCTTCAATTCTGTCGGAGCCATTCTATAAGGCGGAATCGATATTGGTGCAGTACCCAGAAGAAGCCCAATGGAAAACTCAATTTTCCTAAGGGGTGGTAGTCCTGGTAATTCTTCAGGAAAGACATCCGGGAATTCCCTGACCATAGGAATATCTTCTAACTTTCCTCTATCTGCCTTTGTGTCTACCACATAGGTCAGAAATGCTTCACACCCTCTATTATCAGAGCTGAAACAATTCTAGGCGAGCTTACTTTCCTGTCTCCCATAAACGCTACCATTCTACCTTCATCCAATTCGAACTCCACTATCTTCTATTTGCAATCCAGATGGGCGTTATACTTTTCTAATGTATCCATGCCCAGAATCACATCTAATCCTCTCATCTTCAATGGCATTAGATTCACCACTAAGCGTTCCCCACTAATACGTACTTCGCAATCTCTGTAGACTTGACTAATAATAATACACTGCCTGATTGGAGTGCTAACCATTAAAGGAGTATCAAATGGACTCAGTTCTCTACCATGCATAGTTTTACTTGATGAAATAAACGAATGGGTAGAACCAAAACAACAATATTATCATCAAATAATGTAACCGTACTAGTCACAACTTCTGGAGCAATTTTTAGGCCTGCTCGTGTCATTGTAAACACTCAACTAGTGCTTGTCCCCTCAGTCTTCCTAGAGGGTTCACCTTCTTGGTCACATCAGAACTGCCCACTTCAGTTATCGTCTTCTGTCCCCCAGTCTCAGCCCTTCTTGAGGCTTGCATATGAGTTTTCTCCTTTCTTGCATATTTAGGGCACTCTCTAGCCATGTGCTCTTTTTCTCCATAGTTGAAGCAAGCTCCTATCAATCGGTAGCACTCCCCTGTATGAAGTTTCCTGCAGTGATCACACTTAATAATGGGTGGCTTACCCCTTCTCCCCTCCTACTGCCTTCCACTGTTAAGACTTGATAAGAAACAGTTCTCATCAATCTAGACCTACCTGTACCACTGCTCCTCTCCTCAGACTGCATAGGGAAAGTCCTGGCACTCCTTTTTGACATAGGAGCACCATCTCCCCTCCTGAACTATTCTCTTCCCTTTTCTCTTTCTATTCACTGCACTCTTGATGTTCTCCATATTCTCAACCCTTAATGCAGCTTCAACTAGCTGCTGGAAATCATAAAATTTTTGTGCCACTCCCTTTTCTCTGATGGCTAATCTCTGATGGCTAAATGCAATCCCGATTCAAACCTACGGCACTTAGCTGCCACACTAATCATCATCTCAGCTACATATTTGGATAGCTGCGTAAACTGGATAGCTGCGTAAACTGGCAATCATACTCGCTTACTGTCATCTCCTTCTGCGTAAGACTCAAAAATTCCCTCTACTTTTATTGGATATACATTTTAGGAAAATACTTCTTCTTATACCTCGCTAAGAAATCTCTCCATGCAAGTATTGACAGTTTCAACTGACTCCCTGGCACACTTTCCCACCAACGCTAAGCATCTCCTTATAGCAAGCTTATAGCGTACACCACTTTTCATCATTCTCATAGTCCATCTGATCCAGTATCCTCTTGGTGTTTCTCAACCAAGTCTCAGCCTCTTCTGGATTAGTGGTCCCATAAAATTCCATTGCCTCATACTTCCTCAACTTGTCAAACTGTTTTTCTTTTTTAACTAGGGCCGGAGTAGAAGTTTGTCGCATCTGGCCCATGGCCTAGACAAAAGCCTAAGCAAATGCCTGAAACATCCTTGGATCTAAGGAAGTAGGCACTTGCTCCTACGAAAGAGGAGACTCATGCGTTTGTGATCGAACAGGCTCACTACCTTGCCCTACAGAAGCCTCAACATTTCTTGGGGCTGCAGACTCATCAGTACTCTTGGACCCTGTTTTTAGAGTCTAGCTCGTTCTCTTATACCAAAAGATGTTGGCGCTGTCTAAGAACTTATTACAAAGCTACTTAATGAGGGTATCAGGTACAAACCCCTCAAAAAGTTTGTCACAGCTAACAGTTGACTTCGCCGCGGTGAAACATTTGAAGGTCAAGCGGAATTCCTCTATGAAACACTGAAGGTTAAGCGGAAGACTTGACTGGACAAGTTCGCTGCGGCCAAGGCTGGGATTCACCGTGGCGAAACCTTTAAATATCAAGCAGAAAGTCTCTCGGGAAAAGTTCTCTGCGACGAAACCTTCTAAATAGACCTGAAACATCCAACATCTATCACTTAGTTTGTAACACATGCATATACATTTCCCACAAAACCATAGCAATTCATCCGAAGATAGCATGAACATATATAATCGAAACTTTTCTCAAATCTCACTACTGAATCAAAAGAAGTTTATACATAGCTTTAGTTACATATCAACAATTACATCAATACTTAATACAAAATACAAATGGATGCTCATGTTCGATATGCCTATAAAGCTATCCAAAATGTTCACTAACTTAGTACAAAAATCTCTAACTATTTTAGGGTTTCTGATGCCTTGCAAGGATTGCTAACTTTCACGTCCTGCACCTGAAGATGGAAAAATGATGGGTTGAGCTACACGGCTCAGTGGCTAATACATTTGCAGCCATCGACAATCGGCCATAATTCAAGAATATGTTCATGTATAGCTAGCAATTCAAGCATTAATCAATTTAGATCAAAACTCATAACACATAACATAGACTTTAGCCATTAAACACACACTTAAATGCATCATACTTAACAATTCAAAGATGCAATCCACAAACAAATGGCTCGAGAGTTCCATGGAATGAAATGGAGAAACCGAAGTTTCCGCCGTGAACAAAACGAGTCCTATTTTTTAGGATCTCGTAGCCTCAATCGGGCAGCTGAGAGAAGGCTATAGGTCAATGTGCACGTGACTAACGAACCGGGTTCCTCTCTTGTCTAATCACAAACAAATTTTATGCTCAATAGAGTCAATCACAATCCATAATCTCATGCTTCTTTTACTTCTTTCTTCTTTTCCTTTATACAAATATCATAACCTTTTCCAAGGCATAAAGTAATCATAATTCATCATGCATTTTCAAACATTCAGAACGATTTTAATCTCAAGAAATTCAAATGCAAGCAAATCAACATACACACACATAAGCAAGAATTTGCACAATAACTATGAATATATTACCTACTTAATTACTTGAAAATATAAGCTCAAGATTGTGTTTCCTCTTGCTTTTAGATAGGGTTTCCTATAACAAACACAATTTTCCATTCAATCCAATATACAAAGAGAAATTCATAAAGCTTTAAAAATCAAAATAAGCAAATCTAGCCTAGACTTAACTTACCCTTAGCTTATCTAGGTTAGCAAACAAAACCTAGTTTAGAATCCATGAAAAATCACATGGGTTCTCTTCTTCTCTTCTTTCTTCAAACACCAACCTATTTCTCTACTTCTTTTTCTACCCAAACAAGAAGAAATGATGAAGAAGATTACCTTAGCTTAGCCCAAATCTTCTTCCTTCTTCTTCCTCCATGATTTTTCTCTCTTCTTCCTTAGCTTTCACGTTTTTCTTCTCTTCTCTTCTTTCTTCTCTATGTTTTCTCTTCTTTCCCACGATTTTCTTCTTCTTTCTCTTATTCAAGACTACATTTTTGTCTTGTCTTCCCATTTTGCCCCTCCTTTGACTTGCCCTTACTATTTTACCCTTCTTTTGTCCGTTATGTGTAATACACTAACTAATTCTAACATCTCTATTTAATAACCCTAATTTCTATTCATACTTGCTAAAATGACTCAATTCTAAGAAAATAAATAAAATAAATCAATGAATAAATAAACAAATAAATAAAATAAAAGGAAAATTTGTTTGGGGTCCAACACTATTAATCATGGGTTAATAATTAACTCGAGTTTTCCCTTAGGTAGTGTTTAATCAAGATACGATCGTTAATTAAACTTAACCACCAAATAACCTAGGATACGATCTTTAGGTTCAATTAGGCAGTAGCATTACAAATTAGGAAAACTAATTAATCAAGGCAACAACCACATACGATACGTCATTTAACTTAGTTTATATTATCCCTAATGATTATGAATCATTAGTTGCTACATATGAATTTCACATATAACAATTACAAGTTATAATAAAATTCTAGTAATGAGGTGCAAAGAAATGATCCAATTAATGCATTAAAATCATCTTTTCACAATACTCAAAGAGTTCATACACAAATAATTGAATGATAATGAGATTATGATTATCCATAAACAAAACCCAAATTAATTAACATACAATAACACAATCAATTTCTAAAAAGAGAAAGAAAGAACAAAAACTGTGAAATACACTTAGCCAAATAGTCGACGTCGATGCTGCCTTTGAACTGATGTCGGAACGTCTAGCCGTTCACGGATCTTTCCAAAGAAAATGCTTCACCATCCATCGAATAACCCCCAGCTAAAAAACACCCACGGTTTTCTCTATTGCGCCTCCACTCTCTTGTCCTATGCTACTCTCTATTTTCTATTTAATTTTTGGTGCACATTATTGTTCTCTTTTCTGTCTCATTTTTATTAAAACCTACGCTCCCATCACGCTACTACTATTATGAGTTTTGTTATTTTCCAAATGTCTGCTTTTCATGCCATTGTCTACATGAAACATAGACATTGTTTGTGTCAAATGTTGTTGTTGCTGCTATTTTGCTTCATGCTTCCAACTACTGCATTCATTGTTTTGGTCATTTTTTGCTTATGTGCCCTTATGTTTTGCTTGCTTCTTACCCTTAACGTACATAGTTTTATCCCTTGGCTGTCTACCTACTATAGCGTTTCCTTCATGTTGTTCTTCCTTTTTAAGTCCAACATTTTTGTATGCAAAAAAAACATGCAATTTCCATGTATGTACAAGTTGATTTTTAGCAGCCATCTTCTATGGGATTTATGCTTTATCTTGACTTCTCTTACACTAATTTCTTCTTCTTATTCCATGAAGACAAGTGAATATTAATCTTCAAAAAATAACCCAAATATCATGCCTTCAACTCACTTTAACTTCTTTGCTTCCAAATTATGCCTAAAATCACATATGAGTCAAAGTGAGTATCTTAAGCAATTTTTTGTCATTAATCGCTAATGGGTTGTTTGGTTGAGGGTAATAGAAATTCTATTACCCTTCTATTCCTACCTATTACTTATTCCCTTGTTTGGTTTATTTTATGACCCAAGGAATAACATTCCTAAAGATTACCTATTCCTTACATTAAGGAATAGCTAATGATAACCCCCCCCCCCCTCTACCTATTCCACGTAACTAGGAATACCTCAAACACAACTCTCTTTCTTTTGGACAACTTATACCCCTCAATAATAATAATAATAATAATAATAAGGATATTTTGTTTTTTTGTTAGTTATTCCTTTGTCATTCCAAGTTTATATTTTCAAACCAAACACTGGTATAGAAATTCCTTATCTATTCCATCCTTGAGCCAAACAAAGTAATATCCATTCTATTCTATTCCTCATCTATTCTATTCCTAAGAATAACTATTTTATTCCTTATCTATTCCATTTTTTGAACCAAACAGCCCATAAGTGTTATGGCATAATTTTATAATCAATTAAGCACTTATCATCTCTTCACATCACGCTCATAAATCCAAGCATGCATATAAAAAATTCCTATCCATATTTCACATCTAACTATGTATGTCCATGCTAAAATGAACAAATTACCCATTTACCCATTTCTTTTACATTAAGTATCATTATGTCTCTTAATACACTTAGATGCACTTAATTCATTTGTTACGTTCACTTCTTAATACACCCTAGACATTCTATAATACTTCTAAGTTATATGTCTCCCTAAATTCCTCCTTTGCCTTACCCACCAAAAATACCATTCCCACAAAAGCTTTAGAAGAATAGATTGGATAAACAACTTGCATTGTTAATAGAAAAGCTGAAGAGATTGCAAATTACGTTACCCTTTGTGGAAGCTTTGAAAAGCAAACCCATATATGCAAAGTTTCTCAAGGATATATTATTCAACAAGCAGACTTGGGATGATAATCAAATGGTCTCCATGATAGAAAGTTACAACTCCTTAATTACCAACCACATGCCCTCACAGTTGACAGATCTAGGGAAGCTTACTATACCCTGTGTAATGGGCAATTTAGATTTTTGTAAATGCTTATATGACTTACGTGTTGGATCAAAAACAAAAACATGATGGGTTTGGTTAAACGGTATATTTAAATGAAAATATAGTAGAAGCATAAACACCAAATCAATACGCTTTAATCCATACATGATACGGTATAAGGAAAATAAATATAATTAGAACAAGATCAGAATTTTTACCGACTCCTTGCTGCAACTTTGACTCCTTGTTGCTGTGTCCTCAACTAATCTGATCTGCCACTTGTTCTCCTCGGACAACTTGGTTATCAAGATCCTTTGGTGGGAAAGGAGAAGAAAAATGAAAGAGAGCAAACCTTTTACTTTGCTCGGTAGGTTGGTGGAATAAAAATGAGACCTTCTCATTTGCTATAGCTCATGGTTTTGAAGAGCTTAGAGACAACCACAAAAAACACAACCTAATTATTTTATAATAAGAATGCTAAAGAACTATCACCGAAACAATGGAATAAGAGAGTTGTTTCTTAGCCTTCGGCTGGTTTTAAGAAAAGAGAAGAGTCTAAAAAAAATCAAGTTACTCTTTAGCCAAAAAAACTTAAAAAACCTCCAGCCTTTCCCATGCAACACTTGAATGTTATCTTCTCATAACGTTTTCATTGTTGTAATGGTAAAAAGCATGTTGGAAAGAGAAAAACACACTAACTCATTCAATTAAGAAAATCAAAAGAGCTATGTACGTTTTGCATCTTTAAAAAGACAACCGTTAAACCCATTGTTTAATAAAAAATATTACTGAATCCAGCTATTCGATTTTGCTCCTTTTGTCCATTTTTTATAATTTTAATTTCAATTCAATTAATCTAATTATTTAAATCAAAATCTAGCCCAATATTAAATATTCCTTTGGGCTTATAATTAACAAATAAATAGTATAAGCCTAACATTTAATTATAGGCTTAAGACCCGATTTAATTAACTCTTAATTAAATTGTTATAGTCTTTTTGGCCCGAATCCAATTCGTCCATTTCTCTCCAAACTCTCTCATTTTCTTTCCAATAACCTCCATTTATTTTTCTTACCTTCTTTGATAACCTTCCTAGAAGCCAAGTGGGGAATCTAATTGGACTTAAATAATTCAAGCTCCAATAAGCCCGGAATTAATTTAATCTCATTAGAATTAATTCCGACTTATTAACCAAATGTCATTCCACTAAAGACAATTGGTTGCACTTTTGAATTACTTAAAATTATGAGAAAAAGATGTCCAATTGTAAACTCTATCATGAACCATATTATAGCCATTCGCACAATAAAGGGTAAAATTACCGTTTTTCCTTTATGTTGGTTTTACCTTCTAGATCTCCCGTTTCACTCTATATGGTGATTAACACACAAGATCTAATATTATTGTTAAGACTTGATAGGTAGCTAGTCCATCAAACTGCTGGTTCCAATTTAATCACCAATCTCCGTAAAACATCTAGATGTGATGATATCACTATAAACTTTTTATTTGAGTGAATGTTCCCTGTTGCAAGTTTCAATTAATAATTCCAACATACAGATACTGGATTGATACCCTATAAAATCCATTCTGATCATATCAAGAATTATAACGAAACACATATGAGTTCACCACTCATCAAGATTGTGGTTCGTAATAGACGAATGTTAAGGTGTATTTTAAAGTAATGGCCTACTTTATTCTTTAAAAAACATACGTAATTCCAAATTCATTGAATAGTGCCATTACCGACAGTCAACTACTATCATGATTTGAAACTCATCATTCCCTTGAAGTAAACTCTTTTACTTACACGGAGGTAAATTGCAAAACTACAGTCTAAACCATAATCAAGCGACCAACTTGATTATCCAACTGTGAATCAATTAATTTAGATTGTAATAATATACATGTTTCCCATACATCTCCCTGTATATGTATATTAATTACAAAAAAATCTTGGTACCTTATGACTAGTTAATAATGCTCAGACAAATAAAACAAAACTTTTTTGTTTTATTAATAATAAATATTTTCATTACAATATTGTAACTGGAAGAAAATTAAGTTATATGTAAATACACTGACTTTCTAGGGCACTATATTTATATAAACCTAACAATCTCCCACTTGCCATAAAGTAAGTTTGACATATCCCTTACTCCCATGCCTTCTAGGTGACCTCGAAGCTCTTCTGTGACAATGTCTTCGTGAATGGATCAGTAAGGTTTTGATCTGTGGGAATCTTTACCACATCCACCTCACCACATTGTATTATCTCCTTTATGAGATAATACTTTCTCTCAATGTGTTTAGCAGCTTTGTGGTTCTGAGGTTCTTTAGAATTAGCCACTGCCCCACTATTATCACAATAAAGTGTAATGGCCTTTTCCATCACAGGAACTACCTTTAAATCTTTTAGGAACTTGTGGAGCCAGATTGCTTCCTTTATTACTTCACAAGCCACATCATACTTAGCCTATATAGTCAAATCACCAACACAAGATTGCTTGACACTTCTCAAGACTATGGCTCTACCTCCTAAAGTAAATATAGAACTAGAAGTTGATTTCCTATAATCAACATCTGATTGGAAATTGAAATCTGTATATCCTATCGAAATAAGGTCATTTCTAGAGTAAACAAGCATTAAGTTCTTCGTCTTACGAAGATACTTCAGTATGCATTTGAACGCAGTCCAATGCTCCGTTCCTGGATTGGACTGGAATCTACTTACCAGTCCTACTGCGTAACATATATCCAGTCTAGTGCAAAGTATATGGAATGTTGCGCATGCGTTCAATCTCCTCTTGGGTCTTAGGTGGTTGCTCCTTTGAAAGTTTGATTCCATGTCTAGTAGGTGTGAAACCCCTCTTGGAATCTTGCATGGCAAACTTATTGAGCATGCTTTTAATGTAGGTTAGTTGAGATAAGGCTATCTACTTGTTCTTACGATCCCTTATAAGCTTAATCCCTAGAACATAGCTAGCCTCTCCCAAATCCTTCATTGAGAACTATTCATTCAGCCATCCTTTGACTATAGATAACATTCCAACATCATTCCCAATGAGCAGAATGTCATCGACATATAGAATTAGGAAAGTAACCTAGCCTTCTTGTATCCTTTTATAGACACAAGGCTTATCTAGGTTTTTTATGAACCCATAGATTTTGATAGCCTTATCAAACCTAATGTTCTAAGACCTAGAAGCTTGTTTAAGTCTATAAATGGACCTTTGCAATTTGCACACCTTATACTCATTACCTGACTCAACAAATCCTTTTGGTTGGGCCATATAAATGGTCTCCTCAACATCCCCATTAAGAAATGCAGTCTTGATATCCATTTACCATATTTCATAATTGAAATAGGTTGTTATGGCCAAAAGAATTTTGATGGACTTAAGCATCGCAATTGGAGAAAAAGTCTCCTCATAGTCTATACCCTCCTTTTGAGTATAGCCCTTAGCTACCAATCTAGCTTTAAAGGTCTCTACCTTTCCATCTGATCCTTTCTTCCTTTTAAAAATCCATTTACACCCTATGGCTTTTACACCTAGTGTTAGATCTATAAGGATCTAGGCCTCATTGGCATATATGATATCTATTTCTGATTCCATTGCCTTGAGCCACTTTTCCGCATCAACGTCATTAATATCCTATGTATAATTAATGGTATCCGTTACTTCTTGATCTGAGATAGAAATTATGCCTTCTCTTAGACCTAGATATCTATCTGGTTGTCTCACAACCCTCCCACTATGTCTAAGTACTACTTGATGTTTAGGCTGCTCTTCTAATTCAAATCTTAAATCCATTTCGACACCTTGTTCTGGTATATCTAAATCAAATTTTGGTTTGGAGGAAATAGCTAACTCCTTAAGTACTATTTCACTTCTTTCTTTGTGATTTCTCATAAATTCTTCCTCCAAGAAAGTCACATTTGTCGACACAGATACCTTCCTGTCCTGAGGACTGTAAAAATAGTATGCTCTTATACCTTTAAGATATCTGACAAACAAACATATTTCTGACCTTGGTTCCATCTTTGTGGATCCAGGTCTTAGAACATAGGCTGGCAACCCTAAGTCCTCAAGTGCCGTAATGAAGGAACTTGTCCACTCCGTAACTCCCTAAGTGTTTTAAGCACCAATTTAGATGGAGTAAAGTTAAAAAGATAAGTTCCTATTTGTATGGCATATCCCCAAAACGATTCTAGAAGGCTAGCGTAGGACATCATTAATCTTACCATTTCCAATAGAGTCCTATTCCTCCTTTCAGCTAGACCATTCTATTGAGGTATTTTGGGAGCTGACAAGTTGGAAACAATTCCATTGCAATTAGGAATTGTTGGAACTCTCCAGATAAGTACTCGCTACCTCGATACAATCAAAGTTGTTTTAATGGCTTGCCAAGCTGCTTTTTAGCTTCAGCTTTGAATTCCTTGAACTTTTTAAAGGACTCACTCTTTTTGTACATTAAATACAGACAATCATGTCTAGAGTAATCATCTATAAAGGTTATGAAGTATTCATAACCTCCTCTAGCTTGTATGTTCATATGCCCACACATATCAGTGTGAACCAGGCCCAACGTAGATTCAAATCTATTTCCTCTGAATGGAAATGAGGCCTTGGTCATCTTTCCTTCAATACAAGACTCATAGGTGGGTAATGGACCATTTTCCAAGCCCATAAGGATCCCATCCTTCACTAACCTATCAAGTCTTTTCTGATTGATATGACCCATCCTTAAGTGCCACAGATATTTTGAATTAAAGCTAGAGTCATTGGATTTTCTTGGTTTTATTAATTCTGTGATGTTTACTGAGCCTGTCATAGGTTCTATAAAGAATAATTCCTATTTAATTACTGCATTATAAATAAAATCCTTATTCTCATATATTGAAACAACTTTTTCAAAATATAAGGAATAACCATATTTTATTAAACAAAAAATAGAAATAATGTTCCTTACAACCATTGGGATGTAATATACATCCTCTAAAAATAACCGATGACCACTAGGAAAGTCTAAAATAACTACTCTCATTGCTTTTGTCAAAACGTAAGATCCATCCACTATCTTAACTTGAAACTGGCCTTTAGGCAGTCTTTTACTTTGCTGGAACCCCTGTATGGAATTATAAACATGGTCAATGGATCCTGAATCTAATATCTAAGAATCAGATGAATCTGCCACAATTCTAGTTCCTAACAAACTTAGGAAATATCTTGTTTGCTCTTTAGGGTCTCAAGGTAGACCGCGCAGTTCCTCTTCCAGTGGCCCTTCTCACCACAGTGGAAACACTTTCCCTTAGTGTCCTCTTTGGCCTTCTTTTTCATGGGTTATGCCTTGACCCCTATTTGGGCCTTCCCTTTCTTTGCACCCTTCTTCTTTTGCTTGCCCTTACCCTTGGGCTTAGAAGAAGATGCCACATGAGCCTTTGGCTCATTGGCCCTGATATTTAATATCTCCTCCGTATTCTGGAGGGTATTAATCAACTCACTAAAGGTGTAATTCTTGTTTTTGAGCTCATAGTTCAACTTAAACTGATAAAAAGAAGAGTTTATGCTATTCATGATCATGATCATCTGTGTTTTCGCATCCATTTTTGCCCCAAGCAACTTAGCCTCAGTAACTGCAAAGATTACCTTAAGAATGAAATCCCACACCAATTCACCAGGATTTTGTGTGAGATTGGGAAAGGTTTAGATAGCTTTCACCCTTGCTGACCTGGTCCTCACACCGAACATCTCATGTAGGTGATGGACCATTGCACTGACATTTTGCATGCCTTCAAGTTGCTTTTTCAACATTACACTGACAGAAGCCAGAATATAGCCCTTGGCAATCTTATCAGCATTTTTCCATCGCTTATGTTGGTGGACTTGCTCAGGAGTTGATTTATCACCCAGAGGTGCAGGCTTATTGTCCGTTAATACCCATGAAATTCATTTATATTGGAAAATGATGTCGAGGTTATATCTCCATTCATTAAATTTTTATCCATTTTCCAATTTGTTATTATTCAAGAGCATTGTGAGTGGATTCATATTGTGATAATTATGTTTGAAAAAATAAATTATTAAAGAATGAGCATAATAGTAAAAAAAAATTGGAACTTTGTATAAAATCATATTGCATGTATGCATGATGATAGATTTAACAAAACTTAAAAATTAAATCTTTATACGACGGTTATTTTTTTTTATCTATAACGGACTAAGTAACATTGGGCCATCTTATCCATTAAAAGAAAAACTAGGACCCTCCCACTCAAAAAGCTACCAAGCATCTTCATGCCTAACTCTTTGAGAAGTGCCATAATTTGGTCCATGAATTTAGCAATAGAGCTACGGTGGGCAGGTTATTGATAAACCATGTTGAGTGTGCAACCATTTGATTCATCCACTAAAGGTACTTGCAAACTATGCCTTGGTGGGAGGTCCCATTTGCTACCAATGAGTAGACTTATCCTTTAGGAGACCTAAACTATGCAAGATCTAGGATTCATGTCCTCCGGTGGGGAGTAGCACTTCACCACATTCAAATGGGCCATCTTATGGAGACCGTGGACTCTCACATGAGCATCCTCTCCCACTCAATCTTTTTCGGTCTTTAAGTTTTAATAATTACCATCTTGTTTAGATGCAATTTATTAAACATCCTATATTGTTTCATTATATATCTCATACATAATGAATACATGGCAAAACCTCGAGTTGGCAATTTTTCTAAATGGCATACATTCACATAATATCGCATATTATTAGCATCCATTTATCCATTCATCTCATGAATTAAAAAGTTACTTTTGGTTGTCCATCCTAGAAAAATAAAAGAAAATTACAAGGCCTTTAGGCCCAAAAAAACCTTCTTGGTCTTAGATCTTCCACTTCGAACTCTTCCCTCGCATGTCCCGGCCCATTCGGTAAAAACTAGTTAATGGCATTTTTCATTTTATAAAATCTGATTTGTAAAAAGTAAAAGAAAAATTCCAGCACTTGAAAAAATCAAGAATTAACAAAATTTAATAAAAATAAAAATTTCCATTAACAAAAAATAAAATTTGAAAATATTTGCCTACTTTTCTTCGATCCATCGCGGCTCCGTCTTCAAAATTACAGAATTTTTACATTACAAAAAAATGAAAACAGAAAAAATAAGTCAAGGAGGAAACATGACGATGATAGGCCACCCTCCTTGTTACAAACCAATCAAGGAAAACTTACAGGTAAATCGATTTTCTATGGACAACTAAAAGAGTAAACCAAAACACACACAACATATGTTTTTATCACATAAAAAATTGTAGAATACATAATGTAATATAATTTTCAACCCATGGAATATATAGGAACCGAATCATGCATAATAAAACTGGCTTTGATACCAGTTGTTGGATCGAAAACAAAAACATGCTGGGTTTGGTTGAATGGTAGATTTCAAAAATTGTTTTCGAAATCAAAATATAGTAGAAGCATAAACACCAAATCAACAAGCTTTAATCCATACATGATACGGTATAAGGAAAAAAAATATAATAAGAACAAGATCGGAATTTTTACTGACTCCTGCTGCAGCTTTGACTCCTCGCTGCTATGTCCTCAACCAATCCGATCTACCACTTCTTCTCCTTAGATAACTTAGTTATCAAGATCCTTTTGTGGGAAAGGAGAAGAAAAATGAAAGAGAGCAAACCTTTTTCTTTGTTCGGTAGGAGCAAAAATGAGACCTTCTCATTTGCTATAGCTCACGATTTTGGAAAGCTTGGAGAGAACCACCAAAAATGCAACCTTAATTCTTTTATAATAAGAATGCTAAAGAACCATGCATTTTTCTATACTATCAGTGAAACAATGGAAACAATGGAATGAGAGAGTTGTTCTTAGCCTTCGGCTGGTTTTGAGAAAAGAGAAGAGTCCAAAAAAAACTCATATTACTCTTTGGCCAAAAAAACTCAAAAAAACCTCTAGCCTTTCCCATGCAACACTTGAACGTTATCTTCTTATAACGTTTTCATTGTTGTAATGATAAAAAGCATGTTGGAAAGACAAAAACGCACTCACTCATTCAATTAAAAAAATCAAAAGAGCTAATGAAAAACATTACCGAATCCAGCTATTAGGTTTTGCTCATTTTGTCCTTCTTTTTATAATTTTAATTTTAATTCAATTAATCTAATTAATTAAATCAAGATCTAGCCAAATATTAAATATTCCTTTGGGCTTATAATTAACAATTAATTAGTATAAGCCCAACATTTAATTATATTCTTAAGATCCAATTTAATTAACTATTAATTAAATTGTTCTGGTCTTTTTGACCCGAATCCAATTCGTACATTTCTCTCCAAACTCTCTCATTTTCTTTCCAATAACCTCCGTTTATTTTTCTTACCTTCTTTGATAACCATCTTAGGTGCCAAGTGGAGAATCTAATTGGAATTAAATAATTCAAGCTCCAATAAGCCCAGAATTAATTTAATCTCATTAGAATTAATTCCGACTTATTAGTCAAATGTCATTCCAAGACAATTGGTTGCACTCTTGAATTACTTAAAATTATGAGAAAACAATGTCCAATCGCAAACTCTATCATGAACCATATTATAGCCATCTGCACAAAAAGGGTAAAATTACCAATTTGCCCTTATGTTGGTTTTACCTTCTAGATCTCCCGTTTCACTCTACATGGGGATTAACGCATAAGATCTAATATTGGTGTTAAGTAATATTACCATCAAACTACTAGCGCCAGTTTAATCAACAATCTCCGTAAAACATCTAGAAGTGATGATATCAATATAAACTCATTATTTGAGTGAATGTTCCCTGATGATATCAATATAATTCCATCATGCGAAGACTGGATTGATACCCTGTAAAAATCCATTCCGATTATATCAAGAACTATAATGAAACACACACGAGTTCACCACTCATCAAGATTATGGTTCGTAATAAACGAATGCTAAGGTGTATGTTTTAAGATTAAAGTAACGACCTACTTTATTCTTTAAAAAACATACGCGATTCTAGGTTGATTTAATAGTGCCATTATCGATAGTCAACTACTATCATGATTTGAAACTCATCATATCCTTGAAGTAAACTCCTTTATTTACACGAAGGTAAATCGCAACACTACACTCTAAATTATAATCAAGTGACCAAATTGATTATTGAACTGTGAATCAATTAATTTAGATTTTAATAATACATGTTTCCCATACATCTCCATGTATACGTATATTACTTACAAAAGAATCTTGGTACCTTATGACTAGTTATATAATGCTCAGACAAATAAAACCAAACTCTTTTATTTTATTAATAATAAATATTTTCATTACAATATTGTAACTGGAAGAAAATTAAGTTATATGTAAATACACTTGCTTTCTAGGGCACTATATTTACGTGAACCTAACATTAGGTGCAAGTATTAATCTTATGTTATTATCAATTTCAAGAAATTACGGATAAGAGATGTGAAGCCAACTTTTATGCTTATTTAGTTGGCAGATCAATCAAGAAAGAAATCGTTTGACGGAGTGGAGATGTGCCTGTAAAATTGGACAAGTTTATTATTGCTATAGATTTTGTCGTGTTAGATTTTAAAGAGGATCAAAACTATCTGTTAATTCTTAGTATACCATTTTTCAACACTGGAAGAGCTTTGGTAGACATTAATGAAGGCAACTATAATAGCTTAGTTTCCAAAACTTACTAAGGGTTAGAATCTTAGACTATTGAGTCATATCATTTGAGAATTTATGAAGTGCATTTCATTTACATGCATAATATTCACATGCACACATGAATCAGGATTTAGTAAACATTGCTAAGATTGTATATACACTCAATTGACATATTCTGGGGTATGAAAGGATTAAAAAGACCATGATGTGAATTGTATATTGCTTATGTCTTGAATTTTGGTTTAGTGGATTATGATTAGTAAATTTGGAATTAATTGATACAATTGGAAAAATTGATGAATTAAAATCTACATTTAGTTTAGGAAAAATGTCAAATTGACACATCGGAATTTAGGATCATTAAGTCTAAGAAATAAGTTACATATGGCAATATAATTGAGTGACATTTAGCATAAATAATTAAGTGACAGATGGCTTAAAGGTTGAGTGACAAATGGCTTAGCATAATTGTAACATTTGGTAGCTTATGGAGAGGACAAATATAATGTATGTTAGGGACAAATGTTATGATGAAATGGTGACACCTAGCACATAATGAGTTAAGGTAATGTAGAAGTTGTTCTGCTATGTTCATTCTTCTCCTCTCTTCCCTTTCACCACCGAATTATCCACCCTCCTATAACTCTGAAATTTTGCTTCTATTTCGTTCATCACCACTCTAAAATCTTAACAAGATTCTGCATCAATAAAGTTATATGTTGTTATCTTTCATGTTGCTGCTTTCTTGTTGTTGAAAACCATCCAATTTCCACCTTGTATTTGAGATAATCTTGCATGCATATAAGTCAAAGTAGACTTGATGAATTGAGGTGGAACTTAAGCTAAAGAAGTAAGTAAAGTACTAATCTTTGTTGCATGTTGTAATAGAAAGTTTATGATGATTAAATTGGGATGGATTGCATGTGATGTTGATGATGAAGTGTGCTGGAAAATGATACATGAATTAGATACTTTTCTGCTATGTTTTTTATGCATGAGAATTGTAGGTTATAGGTTGCTATATGGATGATTTAGATTGAGATTTGAAGTTTAATGAAGGTGAATTTATGCTAAAGAAAGTTGCTAGTGAAGTGTTCTTATATTTGGAAAGAAAAACTAGGACTATATATATATATGATAAGATTAAGTGAATAAAAGTTTCTGTTTTGTTTTTGTATGCATGAAAGATAAATAGTTTATGATCTACCAATTGAATGATTTGAAGTTAGAATTTGAGATGAAATTGATGAGGAATTGAAGTATAATTATGGTGCAATTGAGATATAATTAATGGACTAATATGAAAATGTTTTGAATTTGGTATGAAAGTGTTAGAATCTCAAGAAATTGAAGGAAAATGGAGAGTGCACATTCGGTTCACTCATCCCACGATATTGGGAAGGTACTCCACAATCGTGGGCAATGTTTTGAAATGAAAATTTTTTATTTTATGTGATTGTTGAATAAAATATGGATAAGTTACTTTACTTTGGTGTATTTGGACTTGATTAAAGCCTGAAATGAACCTGGATTGATGTTTGATTAATTGTTTAAGGTTTGATAAGTTTAGGTTGTTAATGATGTTTTAACTTAAGGAATGGATTGTTTTAAAATCAATCTATCTAAAATCTAGAATTTATGAGTGTTAAAGGAATGAAGGTGTTCATATGAATGCAAATGTGATCCAAAGGATATAAGTAATGTGAACTAGGTATGAATGGATAAGAATTGGGAAATTGTGTGAATATATATTGCTAGAAAAGGTTGGTAAATGTATGGTTCATGATGAAACTTACTTAAGATATAAACCTAATTACAAACTAGATGTGTACAAACTATTATGTTTGAATGGTCAAGATTTATGAATAAGGATACATACCCGTAAAGTCAATTGAGCACGCGTTAAACATGACACATATACATGTGTATGAGTGAATAATCATATGATTGATCAACTTAGTAATGTGTAAAATATATGTGTATTGCATAACTAAAGAAGCACAAGTTGATCGTCAGCATCCAGACATTGCTGGATCGTCAAATCCATAGCTTTTTTGGAGTGTAATGTGTGTTAACCTAGACGTTTCTCACTATGATTGAATTGTTTTTAGTTAACTTTCAGTTAATGAACTATCACTTATCTGATTGCTATGATTTTGAACATTCTTGGTTCGAGGAGTTTGATACTTGGGATTGTATATGGAAGTGTTTTCAAATTGTATGTGTACTATAAAATGTGTACTCAACTGAATATTGAATGCCGAACTCAGGTTCGAAAAATGTGATAAATGACATGAGCATGTTGAATGAAAAGTATTGATAGCATATTATGTGAATTGATGCATTCCATTATATTGATATGCATGGTTAGATAAAGGAGTTATGACCGGAATGACCAACATGAAAAAGAGCTTTAAGGTCAAAAATTATGCGCAAAGAGCCACAGGTTCAATTAATAATGAACCTGGTATCCACAACAAATATCAGACAGTAAATGAAATAAGTCTGGTATCCACAACAGATACATGACAGTAAATAGGCACTCGGTCACAACAAAGTAAAATAAAAATGGAGTCACGTGTGCATTTGCATATATATAACTTTACATCTATCATGTGAATGATTAAGAAGAATTAATAGATTGTTCAGGAATAGTGTTATGAAATGTTTGTATAAGCGTTGTATTTGTACTTGATGAAATATGACAAAATGTGATGTGGGATTTGATACTAGATGATGTGTTAAACTTCTTAAAATTGGTTATACACTTGACTTTGTGTTTTGACTGGAGTGAGCACATCGATGATGGTTCACTCACTAAGTTCGTAAACTCATCAAAATTGCAACGATGATTTTCAGGTACAAGGGAGTTCTAGCTTCTAAGGTAACCAAGTAGAATTCTAGTACTGTCCTTTTGAGAACAATAATGGCTCAAAGGTCTGGTCAGTTGATATCTGAGGAGTCTAGTTAGTATATATTTGTTTAGCTTCTCATTTTATGTTTAACATTTTGCATGGAGTTATAAACTCTCAAATGATATTTAATGTAAATACAATGAAATGAATTGTAATGGTACAATGTAAGTAAGTTTATTTTTATGAATGAAATGAGGAGATTTGATCATTTTGAATACTTATGTTATGTGTGATGTCATAATAAGTTAATGTGATTGTTCTAACGTTCCATTCTTATAACGTATGTCCTCGAATATTCTCTGTATGTTTGGGCATAAGCTCTATGGAAGCGGTATATTACAGCAACCTTATCCTTTAGATTGGTAATGAACAAGTGAAATTCAATATGAAAAGATAATAAATAATTTTAAGGAGGGCAACTCATTCATGAGTATTAATGTAGTCAAATCTTTATAGGAAGAAGAAGAGAACGGAGAACAAATGAAAAAGACATGGAGTTTGAAGAATATAAACAAGTTTCAATTTATAAAGTATAAGAAGAAGAGGAGACGTGGGTGAATGAGGAAGAAAGAGAGCAATTCACCTTCTTACAGGACAAACTGCTGGACTTGATTGATGATTCGAGGAGTTTCATCCTTCCTTATGTTATTGACAGTTTGTTACTGAAAAGTGCATTACTAAACTTACTTGATTTTTTTAATTTGATCAATTTTTTCTTCTCATTATCTTGCAATTAGTAACTTATTTATAATCTACAAAACTGAAATTGGGCGACACAGGTGGAAGCAAGCCAGTCATAGGCCCAGTTGATCATAAATGTGAAGAGCATGTTTAGCTAATGACATTAACCAATCTCTACTTGGGAGGCAACCCAAGAATTAAGATAGGTTTTATTGTTGATTTTTCACTTTATTTTTACTTTTTTATTTTTTTATTTTTATGTTTATTTTGTAGGGAATGAATTGTTGGAATTTTATGGCATAGAGTGTATCCGAATTCCATCGTCTATACCATCACTACCGAAATACAATAAGTATTGTTGCTCTAACTTTTTCTTTGCTTTTATGCATCTTTATTTGTATTATTTTGTTTTCCATAATAAGGACATTGTGTTATTCAAGTGTGGGATGTATATGCAATTGCATATCAATTTTGTATGAAATTTGCATTATATCAATTATGTATGAATTTTACATTTATATATATCAATTGTGTGTGAATTTTATATTTATTTTAATTTTTTATTAGGTTGGCATTATATATGTGTGCCTCGTGTCAATTTGTCAATGGCGAGAATTAAATGGCATTGGCTTATTTTTGAACATGATCATTTAATTTGTAAAGGCATAACAACTTATGAATCTTGTGTTTTTAGTGTCTATGGGATAAATATTTATATTAATTAGGATATGACACATATTCTTTCACTTTATGAATTTTGTTTTTATACATTTATA
The DNA here is from genome assembly GCA_027563885.1 of Erythroxylum longipes. Taxonomy (NCBI): domain Eukaryota; kingdom Viridiplantae; phylum Streptophyta; class Magnoliopsida; order Malpighiales; family Erythroxylaceae; genus Erythroxylum; species Erythroxylum longipes. Next base: position 23,403 of record JAOQMS010067502.1, read on the forward strand.
ATTATAGTCAATTGAATTGGTTAGCATCATTAGCACCCTTTCATGAGAATGATTGACTAAGAAGAAATGAAGTAGGCTATAAATTAAATAAAAAACAAAAAATAATTAAATAAAATTTTTATTATGATGGCCCTTTTTAAGCAAATTGGGTTAAGAATAGAGCCGGTAGCCAGTTGAGAGTTATGATATAGCTGAGTAACTAAGGGAATTCAAAACAAAATATTTGTCTTCGTGTCAAAAGGCTAAAATGACATTCCAACCAAACTAAATAAAAAATATATCCTAGTTGAGTAGTCGGGGAACATTCATGGCAAGGTGTTTGCCTTTGTCTCAAAAGACTAAGTTATCGTTAAAGAAAATATTGAAAAATGGTGTTACAATAAATAAACCCACTGATTTGTTAAAACTAGCAAGAATTTTCATGAAAGGTTAATGTAACATCCCGTTTCCAAATAACGGGTTGAATTATAGAAACGGGTACACGTGAGAGCAATAGGAAGACACATTTC